>CAKNYM010044334.1:0-28279 GCA_932195095.1 Andricus curvator | reverse complement strand
AACCATGATCGTAGCTTCCGGAGCCTACAACTTCTCATATAATATATATAATATTATCATTATTATACCATTAAGCCATTTCCCTTTCGGAGTTAGCGTGACTTGCTCGGCTGGAAAATAGTAGTGTGTGGATGGGTATATAGGTATAAGGTAGATAGTTATATCGGTGTAGGTATAAATATTTTAGATTGATCTAGAATTCTCGTGTTATTTATTTAAATGACACGTTCGTTCCGCAACACTGGTCCGACCCAGGTTGCTGATCAATCTCTCTAGCGATCACTCCAGGTGAAGAGCCTCACAAAATTGTTATGTGTGGTTCCCCACTTGGGCCCATTAGTATCCAAGGTCTTTGTTTCAGGCATCATTCACTCTATTGTCACTCTGTTTACAAACTATTTGTCGCCACACTTTTCTGTCCTGGCATACTAGATACTACTCTAGCTTCCTTCACGTCCATGCATTTTGTCATGCAAGCTCTCGTGTTTCTATGGTCTACTTGTTTGTTCAGTCGTTCATCTTTCATTCTTTCAAGATGTCCGAACCATCTTAACTGATTTCTTTCCCATATGTCAACTAGTGCCTCTCCTGTACCACATTCTTGGAGGATCATCTCATTTCGGTCTTTGTCCATCAGTGTTTTCCCGCATGTCTCGCTACCGTATAGTACAGTCGGTACGAATATAGAATTACGTATGGCCATTTTAGCTTTTTTGGATATGATTTTATTTCTGAGAATGGACCGTGCTCTACCAATAATCTTCTTACCCTCATTTATGCGTCTATCTAACTCCCCATCTATTTTTCCGTCGATAGTGAATAGGCTACCTAGATATACGTACTTGTCAACTTGTTCTAATCTGTCATCATTTAGGACAATGTTTCACATTGTTTTCTCACTTTTTCCCTCAAACGCCATTATTTTTGTTTTATTTACGTTAATTTTGAAGCCCATGTTCTTCATGCTTGTGTTAAGTTTATTCAACATTCTTTGCAAGTCCTCGATTTATTCTGCCATAACAATCTTGTCATCTGCGAAAGCTAACCCACGTACCTTCACTGTTTCGAGATCTACACTTTCTTCGTCGAAGAGGGCCATTCTTAGACACTTACCCCTAAATATGATAAATAGCCATGAGGACATAACGCATCCTTGTTTCACGCCTTGCATAATACCCAACCAGTCACTCAGTTTCCCATTTACCCTTACACTCGCTTTACTACCTGTATATATTGTTTTTAGTGCTTAATAGTATATAATAATATACTATAATATAATGTAATATAATAATAATATATAATATCAAAAATAAACACAATAAATTGTTTAAACAATAATTTTTGTTAACTTGCATTAATTATTACCCCACTGAGTTAAAAGTTGGTGAACGACAAAAATATTCTAAGTCGCTCGCGTTTAGGTTTGGAAAGGTGGTGAACGACAAAAATATTCGCTCGCGCCGGGGTTTGGAAAGGTGGAGAACGAGACAAGTTAAAAATGTCAGAAAAAAAGCGCAACTATCTAGCATTAATATGTATAGAAGATAGTTATAAACAATAATAATTTGACTTTGGTCAAATTAACGTTATAAAAAAAGGTTATCGCTAATAACTTGAAAAGTATGGCTTGTACGGGGGCGTAATTTATAAAAAAATTTATATCAAAATTACATAAAGAGACCTAGATGATTTTTTATTAAAAATGAAAAGTTTAGACGAGTCCCTCTTAAAAATCGCAATTTTTAGCAGCAATTCATAGAGAGAAGTTTTCATTAGACCGGAAGACTTCTTTTTGCTTTCAACAGATCTAGCCTCGATATAGAAAACATACATGTTGTACATTTTTCTGAGCAATGGATTCTGTACAACTCTGCAAATATGTTATTTTTGCTACTGAATCATTTTTTGTAAGGCTGTAAATTGCAAACGGTTTATTTTACAAAAAAACTGCAAGAAGCATAAAAGTTAATTTTTTTTCAGAAATGCACGGAAAAAATTTATCCGTGAAGAAGTCACGAACTTGTAGCTAGGTCTCGGATACGAGATAAAAAAACGAAACATTAAATCCTTATTTCTATGAGAAATATATGGATAAATTTCGAAATTTCTTACGAACAGTTCGAATTTCCTACGAACAGTTCCTGAAAATTTTAGACTGAAATAAAAAGAGGAAAAATTTTATTTGTGCGATTTAATTTTATATTAATTTATAAATTCGCAACTCAGAAGATTCGAACCTCAAAGACTGCTGACTCACCAGTTTCTAAACATAAACCAGGAGTGCGTAAACACGCGCAGCCATCGAGGCCAAACAAAGTAGGTATTATAAAACTTCTAGCCACTCATCCGACGAGCTCGCGGCACACATACGAGCACACACACGCACCGCGCGCTTGGGAGAGTGTGTGTGTGGGCCACGTACAGGGGAACTTAGTTTCGAGTTCCCAGATTTGCCAGGCAAGCTCGTGAGTGCTCTGAGAATCTTTTCCCAATCACTCGTAATATTTTTGTAATTATTCACGTAAAAAAAAGTGATGAACCGTTTTAGAATTTTCACATCGAGTTCGTCAATCTTTCTCAAAGTTCGCAGGTTATTTACGAAAATACATAAATATCCGATGAATTTTTCTCATATCAGAGACCTAGCTACTAGTTCGTGACTTTTTTACGGATAAATTTTTTCCGTGTGCTAAAAATTACTCGATTATTTGTAATGGTAACAATTTCGAAACAATTTAATGAGCTTAATTACAAGTAGAGCGGTAAAGTGCTTTTGAGAAAATTTGTAGATATAATTTAGGCGTGAACAACTTTTGTTCATTAATTTTTTTCGTACATTGTGCCGTTTCCCAAAAAATTGGATTTTTTTATTTTCAATTTTATTTTTTACGATTGAAACCAAATCTACGCGTCCTTTCAAAAAATTATTAATGACAAATTTGTAGCTCTTTTTTGGATGAGCAACTTAATTTTAAACAAAATAGAGGAATTTATAACCAAGTAATTGAAGTTTAAACTGGAGAAGATAAATTTTTAACCACACATGGATTAATTAAATTTTCAGTTGAAAGATTAATTTTCAAACAAAACAAAAAAATGGTTAAATATAAAAAAAGAGGATTTTCAACTAAAATGATAAATCATCGACCAAAAATATTAATTTCCAACAAAGAAGTTTCACTTTTCACTAAGTAGTTGAAGTTCCAACCAAAAAAGATGAATTCTCAAGTAAAACATAATATTTGATATTTCAACCAAAAAAGATTTTAATTCTAATCTAAAAACAGCTGAATTCCACCAGAAAAGACGAATTTTCAACAAAATACTTCAATGCTCAACCAAAAAAAACCACACGTCTCATCAAAAAGTAATCGCTAACGTACCTTGCGTCGTTTTTCCATGCAAACATTTAATTTTTGCATTGTTAATGTCATTTTTCACGATTAGAACAAAAAGTACGCATCCCATCAAAAAATAATTAATTACAAATTTGTAGCTCTTTTTTGGTTAAACAAATTTTGTCTTGTTATTTTTTTTGTATCTTGTGTCGTTTGTCTACAAATTCAATTTTTCTATTTTTAGTGCAGTTTGTTACGAATAAAACAGAAACGACGCTTCCTATCAGAAAGTAATTTCTAACAAAGTTGTAGATCTTTTTTGAATACACAATTTTTTTCGATTCATCTTTTTTCGTATCTTGTATAGTTTGACCGCAAAATGGAATTTTTTATTTTTCATTATTTCTTGTGCTGTCAAAATTTGAATTTTCGATTTTTCAAGAAAATTCAAGACATTTTTGTTATAATCTTTTAGGGTGTTCAAAATGTAACGTTTTTCTATATCTGACATTTTTTCATATCGTGCGTTGTTTGGCTTAAAATGTTAATTTTCGTTTGTTTTTTGGAATTTTGTAAATGCTATAAGTTCGGTATTTTTTAAATAAAAAATGTCATGAGGATCAATTGTTCGTCTTTTTAAGTACTATTAATAACCGCACATGGGATTTTCAAATTAAAAAAAAAGAGGTCCCAAAATTTTTGAAAATGTGCTCACTTTTTGAACTTTAATACAAAATGGCTGGCTAACGAACTTGACCTTCATTTAAGGACACCTAAAGAGTATACCGAAGCCCAATCCAATCTGTCAATTCTTTCGAAAGTTATCGTGCTAACAGTCTAAAAATCTACAGACGCACAGAAACACACACAGGCACACAGCAGACAGACTGGACAGACATATTCGTAAAAATTTCTTTTTCGAATTCAGGGGGTTTTAAAACGTGGACATTTGACAAAAACGGGGGTGGGGGTCAAATTTTACACAAATCTAATACCTTCTCTGATGAGAGGGTAAAATATTCTCTGATGGGAAGAATTGATATAATTCAAAATTGATGTAAGAATACTATAGAATCTTTGATTCGAGACGAATTAATAGACCTAATTGTATTTTTGTATTTTATGGTTGGTGGGAGACTTCGACAGGGTACCCCCCAATATTTTAATTAAAATTATTTGCATTACTAATGAAGAGTTGCCGTAGCGAACCGTCGCCAAGTAAAAAAACCTTTTTTTTATCAAGACAATTTTTATTTTATGTTTCTATAGACAATTTTTAAACAAATTTAAAAAAAAACAATTTTAGTCATTTCAAAACTTGTCGGGATTAAATGTATTTTTCTTGGGATGGGAGATTGATGGTATAATATAATCCCGCAAAGTTGTAAAATGACTAAAATGGCTTTTTCAATTTTATTTTAACATTATCTGTCGGGTTATTCATAGAAAAAGTTTCTTAATATACTTTATTATAAATATTATGTTTAATTATTCAACAAACTTTGATTTCATAAATACATGTAGTCTGTTTAGTTCTGAAAATAGCCATTTACACGACAGGAGAACCGACGGCGAATGCGCTTGTGCACAGTACAATAATGAGTCCATAATAACCCTAGGGGTATTGTGAACTCATAATTGCACCCCACCCAATATACCTCGCAATATACTATGCAAAATCGTTAATGCATCCTCTATGAGGAAGTTAACATAATTGCTAATCAATCATAATGAGGAAGGAAAGTACTTATCAAATGAGCACCATACAATACAATTATGAATAAAATTAAAATGGAAACACCTGACATAGAATTCATAGCTTGTTTGTGATTATCTCATGAACCGTTAGAATTACTGAAAAATTGAGGTGGTCATTGGATTAGGCGTTCAAAAACGCATAGAAATCACGTCTTACATGTTTAAAAAAATTACCTATATCATTTAGTACAATGAAAAAAAAATTAATAAGAAAATTGGGCTGCAAATATCTTTTGAGGAAGAGCTGATGTGGAAACAAATGGAGGCCAGATTTGAATTTAGCATAAAACACACTTTGGAAATGATCTGTTTTGTTCCACAGATACATAGGTGGCATTTTGTTGACCAGTGTCACTTACTAGGTGTTATCAAATCTGCAATTGCCTTTTAACTTCTATTAAAAGTTAACTTCTCTAAAAATAACAAAAAGCTTCAAATGCATTTCTGAAAACTACAAGAACGGATAAGTTTCAAGATGAATGAAACTTTGCAAGGTCGTGCATTGACCGATGAATAGAAGTTAGAACAGAATTCCATAAGTAACTGGCAATTACTGACTTTCGTTTGTGCGACGCGGAAACTAATCTAGAATGAACGCCAGGGGCGGTTGGAAGCGACGCAATTAGGGGAGGACATAAATCCTGCAGTTTAGCACACTTCCTCGCAATGCCGAGCAGATCGTAGCATACGAATCAATCAACTGGTAACGGCCGACTGCGCATTTAATTTCCATTCCCCCCTTAGTTGCTCGGTGGTAACGATACCTACAGTTCTACTAACGCACGTGGAACCACACATAACGCGCTTCGCCACAGGAGGTCGAAGGGGGATGGACGCGATACGAAATCAAAGACCAGTCTGCTAAATTTCATGCACAGATTTGAATACATTTTTATTCCAATTATTTAAAAAAAATTAATATCTATGCGTTGATGCACTTTTGTTCCAGGATTCTAGTATTTCAGAGGACATGCGCCCATGATTCTGGAATCCTAAACAAATTGCGACAGACTTTTGATCTTGAAAGTACTATAAGTAAGTAGTAAATAGAGGTGTACCAAAGACAAATCGTAAAAAGTTATTATGAACTTAGTTAAACATTCCACTATGATATAAAAGGTGATTTAATAGCAAAATGCGGTAACACGGGGCTAAGCGGGACATGTGGAGTAAAACGAAACACCCGCTTTTAATTTCAAGAAAGCGATAGCAAGCCATGAAATGCAAAGACTTCGTATGTCCCACATTACCCCACCACACACTTAGTCGCTGGTGAGGGGGGCTATAGCTTAAGGTCGATTTCGAACCACCAAGAACAACGGCTTTAAGTATTTAGAGTACCTTTTTCTCTAGAGGTACCGGCGCCACGACTCTTCGGAGATGAACACTCCCTTGCTATGTTATAGTGTTCTACGCGTAAGCTGCCGAAGCTCTTCCCAGAGCGCGCAACGGGAATCGAACCCGCAAGCAGACGGAGTGGGTCTAAAATCATGCCTTGGCCCCCACGACCATCGCGCACTTACTTTACCACTCGCTTTACCCTACAGTGTTTCCACCTGGGTTTTCAACCCGAAAAAGCAATATAATATGCGAAATTGAAGACTTCGTGTATCGCACTTTCCCCGTTTTGTTTTGTTTTGGTTAGTCCCGTTCTACGGTACTCCAGTTTTTCCATTTTTACATCGAAAAATAAAAATATTGTAGAAAGTATATGGTGAAGTAGTTTTTAAGAAAGAGCAAGTTTATTTTGGTAAATTTGAAACTGAGATTGTTGATAAAGGTTATTATTGCTTTTGGATTCGAACTACTTTCCACTTCCTAGTTTTTCGCTCCCCCCTGGATTCCAGCATCGAGCTTATACCTAACCCGGTCGGGTCGCCGTCATTGCCAACCAAGTTTATGGCCCAGACCGACGCCCATAAACTGTACAAATGGTAAATCTAGCGTAAGATCATCCCAGCCGAAAATGATGTATTGTAGGTACCGCGGGACGAATAACCACGTATGGCTGACCTCCCCCTTCTTCTACTCCGCCTACGCTATCCACGAGTTTTGCTAAGAGTCGCCTCATCGTTCTCCAACCCCTCTCTGCTATTTCCGGGTTATACACTAGAATGGTCGTCGCGATCGAATACCACCACTTTATGGTATCGTTGACGAATTCACCTTACATAGAGGTCGATGAAATTATCGTCAAACTACTGAACTTTGACTATTTCCAATATTACTTGAAAATCAATCTGTTCCTACAGGGTGGCCGCTAAAATGTAAGATAAACCATCCAGGCGCCCTTTCTCAGTTTTCAAACATTTTTACCGCGAGGGATTGACAACTCTTGAAGTATGATGTACAGTGGGTGGTGCGAAAAAACGTTTTTTTTTCGATTTCAAAATCGATTAAGGAAAAAAATTTGTGGTCTGGCATAAAAAAAAAATTCGAAAATGGATAAACTCTTCTGTTTCCTCTTTGAATTTGAAAATTGAAATTTTCGGAAATTAATAAATATGTTTCTATTAGTTCAAAATTTATGGCATATTTATTGTACTTACAGTTTTTGCTAGTGATCAGTAATAAAAACTCAAAAATTGAAAGAAAAATGTTTGTTCAGTTATAAGAGTTTTTTGAAACTGTGGAAAAACATGTTTTTTGGATAGAGTTAAATACCCACTTTTAAAAAAAGTTCTTCATAAAGTTATGTATCAAACAAGTGAAATATAAATGGCTTTTAAAAACGCAAGAACACCGTTATTGCACCCAACCGCTCAATTTCTTCAGCTTGAATGGAAAAACCATGCTATTATTTTGCTTTCATGAAAAAAATGGTGTGGTGTTTAAGAAGAAAAAAAAAGGTTTCAAACACTTCTGAACTTGAAACATTTAAAATGTCGTGATGAACAGCCCAGATCCTTGAATTCCGTGACGTTTTAGCAAATCCGGAAATAAGGATTAAAACTTGTGCATTTAAATTCGAAACATTTTAGGTTGAATAATAAAAAATTAAGAGACAAAAGTTAAGATAAGTCATTCAACTATTGGGGCTTCCAATTCGAAAGAGTTTAATTTTGAACAATTGTAAATGCTTCAGTTTTGAATCGTTTCATTTTGAACACTTCATTTAAAATTGTTAATTCAAAATGAACAGTCAAATATTGCTTACCTTCAAAGGATAATTTTGTTAAGCCATTCGTCAGAAATTGTTAAATTTGAAACGTTTTCAATGTGAGAACGAAATATGAGAAACTAGGACTGAAAAATTAAAATTTTTGAGAACTTTAATAAATTTTATAAATTGCCAATCAGTAGATATGATCTCATTTTCCAGTTTTCAACAAACTCAAAAATTCCTCCGACATTCAGCAGTTTTTCGGTCTCTCGGTTCCGGTCCAGTTTCGAAAAATTACAATTGATTTCTACTCCTCTCCACATTTGAATACGTTGGTTACCTCTTTGGATGCCTCTGGTGGAAGTTGTGGAATAGGATAGGATCTGTTTGAATACCACGTTAATTCAAATGAATCTAAATTCCACGTGATTCCGTATAATTATGCACCATCTTTTCATTGAAATTGTATCCGTGAGCAGAATTAAATTCCTTTCAAACAGCTCCGCTGTCAACCAAACGTCATTCCAAACGAGTCCGCGTTATTCTGAATCAACTTTTTATTCCACTCGAATTCGCTGACGGATTCAACATCATTTAAAATGATTTCGTCTGAATCCACATTATTTAAAAAGTCGAAAATCTTAAACAAAACGATCGGTTCATTCAAAATTAAATTTAAAAAATCAATTAAATTCGGATTTTCTCGGAATAATGCGCATAAAAATATCAGCTTTCATCGGAATCACACTTGTTTACATTGTATCCCTAATAGCACGGAACGTGCCTGGAACGTTACGCGGGCACCTTCAGAACGTTCCAGGCACGTTCCCGGGACGTGTAAAATGTCTGCCCTTGGGAACGTTCCAGGGATGTTCCACTGACACCTGAAAGCATCTTACCATTATTGTTATTTTTAACAAAAAATATCTCGTAAAGCGTAAGAGATAGGTCAAAATGGATGACATTTTATGAGTGTTGAGTACCGCATATACTACACTATAATATGATATCCATATTATAAATCGACATCAATTTTGACCTATCTCTTACGGTTTACGTGATATTTATTTATAATAAAAACAATAACGGTAAGCCCTCTTCGGAACATTCCTGGAACATTCCGAAGATGCCCGTGGAACGTTCCGTGCGATTAGGGATTCTTCTGATTACGAAACTTACAGCCGGTTGACGCTGAAAATAATTTTTTGCAGAGTTTTATCTTTATTTTTGCGAGGAGACAGGATAGATTTTGTAGACTGACTTAGCCAATCATAAGGCATGGGATCAGGATGGAAGGCGTGAGGGCGGAAAAAACACGGATGTTCGCCGTTCATGGCTTCCAAGTTGGTCTCGGAGGATCAGGCACTGGCAACAATGCTTTTACGATAGGTAAGTAACGGTTCGCGATCCACAAAGGATGAGAAACCAGAGAGACCGAATGAAAATCTACTCAAGCCAGAGACTAGGCCACCGCCAGGATGTATATGTATAAACTGCAGCTTTTTGTAGCTTATCTTCGTTACATAATCGTTGCGTAATACCGCTTTACCTTAGAACTATCTCTACCTATATATCTACGAGTTACACCTGATTACTCCACAATGTCTTCTTCCGAGCGTACAAGTAAGCGATACGTGTTCATTTCCGGTGCAATAGTCGTGGACGCTTCTTTGCTTACTTGTTCATTCGAGCATGGCTAGATGGTGCCGTAATGCCACAAAGGTCAGCGAACAAGTACAACCTGATCGAATAAAATGAAAGGAACCCTCCGGGTCATTCAAAGACACATCATTCAAAGGTAATTTTGATCACTGCAACCAGATCAAAATGTTTACAAATACAAAGAGAGGTTTTGACATAAAATGCCTAAGTTCAAGGAGTAAGATATATTTTGATATCTTGCAATTATTCCTTCAAATTATGTTGCATTTAATGAATGTTGAGAGTATCAGAAATATTATGGAATATCAGCATCAGCTTGCGCTGAGTCGATTATTCTCAGATCATACGATCGGCAGCGGTGGATTTAACTTTGCGATACCCACACCTGTGCTTACCAGCACCTCAAGTGAGATGAACTGTGGGTAATGGGAGGAACTCGTGCTAAGCCCACCTTTGTGTGGAATCAGGAGGAGTTAATAATCGAGCTCGGCTTTTGCTTTTGTGGTGCAAGCCCTCATTATTGTGGTCGAGAAATCACCGATCACTTGGGACTTTAGATGCTGCCAGCGGTGTCGTCTCATCCGAGAAAACTACCTGAGGAGAGGATCCTTTTTATAAGGATCGGATTTCAAATATGTAACGGATCAAACGGCACCGAAGAATTGATTTCTCGTTTAATCAGGATCTACACATAAGAAGGATATATGTTGGGGTTTAAAGTGTAAAGAAAGGTGCTTTCCAAAGATAGAATGATTTTTGTTTATTTTGTAGGATTTTGGGCAATACATATTAAGTTGGTTTCAATCTGAAAGCGTACACCTCTACTCTTGTTTTATTATTATTATCGCGGTTAGGCTATCGATCGAAGTCCTAAACTGGCTTTAAAAACCTGTAACAAATTTACTCCATTCTGAAAATGGAAAAGGCACGTGGCTCGTTGTATTCGACTACCAGCGCCACGTGAAACGGTCCTCACGTGATTTCGCGAAATCTTATCTTTCGTTAGGGGTACTGAGAACCACGAAAAGGTGGTATTTCAGTATCGGTAAGGAGTAACGGGTACGGTAGCATCTGGTGCAGCCCTCGCTCTTTTCCTCGTTGCTAGTTGAGGCCTTCTGCCGTTGTCCCAACGTTACTTCCGTGACGGTGAGCTTCAATGCGCGCCGATAGTCGCGGCGGGAAACCAACGAGCCTACCCAAAGTCGTTCATGGTTTCCACGCATCCGACACAACCTAACCTGGGGCTATGTACGTGCGCAGCTCTTTCGCACGTGTATTTGCCCACACGTAGAACTGCACACGTAGATATGCGGTATATGCTAGCCAACGCCATCCGGCGTTCCTCTGAAATAATAATAGAAGAATAAAAAGGAAAGAAAAGGGAAAAAGTAATAATCTCAGGGCGATCTTTTAAAATCCATCGAAGCAGACGAAACCGCCGGATTGTGTCGTGCGTTAGGGGCATCTACTCTCCGTGTATCTGTCTTTCTCCCTCCTTTTCTTTCTTTTTCCTATCTCCTCGTATCTGTCTCGGATTCTTCGCTTTTTCCATCAAATACGAGCGTGTATTATACTCAAAAGAAAGCCCCTGTGAATAGTGTAATGCGGCATTGCGGTATAGAGCAGACACGCGTCGTTACTATGTACAGCGTTCATGCAAGATAGAGCTTTACATAAAGCACCTGTTCTTCAGATCTGGGTCATTTTCAAACTTTGCAGATTAAAATACTGTGCGTTGAATTGCGATAGATATTTGCTATGTGTATGAATGTATGACCTGACATTTTAAAAATAGAAGACATCCCAAAACAGAAACTTCGTTAAAATACATTGTTTTATTCACCAGCGGTAAACTCTTAATCACAGAATCTATTGAAAAATAGGAGTGCATGGAAAGTTCTTGCAAAGATTCTTTATCGTCTCTTAGATCGATTAGTGTAGAAATTAGACAAGCTTTCGAGAGTTGCGCACATGGATTTTAAGGAATTCGCCAAGGCACGCATCAACGCGTTAACACAAGCTGGCAGTGAGAGGGTTCGACATTCGGCTGTTCCTGGTGTCGAGAACGAGGAGGCTATCAGGGAGTTATGTGTGCGGGAGGAGGGGGAGGTATCCATGAGAGCAAATCGGCAGTGAAGGGGGATCGTGAGGTGGTGGGTTACGTTTCGGGGTGAATCGGGGAGGCACAGGATTTCACGGGCGGCTGATCACGAATGGACGCGTCTCCCGCAGCTCTGCCGCTGACAGCTAGGAATTGGAATTGCATCGGCGTCGCTCGATAGCCAGCCATCCACAGCATCCAGGCAGAACAGCCAATGTGCCTGGATAGGCCTTTGGCTGTTATTTTGCTGTCGCAACATAGTTACGTTTGCGTGCCCAGCAAGGCTGTAGATGCTCAGATCCCGCTCGGATGTTTCGGATCTCTAACACCCTCGGATGCTTGGATCGAAGATCCCGAACCGGAAGACCACTGAGATTCGGCACACATATACCGGAATTGGACGGATGGACAAGCGAAGTGGCCATATTGCAGACCCTTCCTCCCTCACTTTCCAGCTGAACCTATCCTTCAGAATCACCTACCTCTCGGATATATGAGATTGGACGAGTCGGCCCTGGAGATATTGCGCTCCAATGCTTTCTAACATTTTAGGTGAGAGGTCTTTGAATCGTCTTCTTGAAATGTGAAAAATGTCTTAGAGGGGTTATCTTTTTTCATTGTTATTCATAACTTTGAAAATACATGTTAATGGTTTACAAAGCCTTACATAAAATAGTGTTGTAATCAAGATCCAATTAACACATGATGTTCAAATTGTACAATCGCTTGTTCTCTCTTGATGGGATATTGTCGACTCAGTGTTGACACGATTTTGGTGTTCTCCACCACTGATCGATATTGCCCACAAATAGGATTAAAATCTCTGTGGCGTCTACAAACACTGGTTCAGTATTGTGGCGTTCCAGACTTTTCCAGGATTGCATTTTTTCGATTTGGAAATAGAACATTGGTACGCTGTTCGTTTTGTTTGACGGATGGTAGTTTGTCGAGTGACATGAAACCATCTCTGAATTGAAAATCGGAAGAAAAATCGCTATGATCATGTGTGCTCCATTGTTCGACTTTTAAAGGGACTGCAATCCCAAAATTGGTAAAAATGTTAAATATTCCTTACTTGTCAATTTTCAATATTATTAAGGTTAATAACTTAAATGAAAAAGCAGTCTCTGCTTTAAAATAACCCTTCCTCTTTTTCCCTTTGTGAAAGAAAGGATTACTAGAATGGGGCCAGTTACACGGCTGATCTGGTAGAAGTGTTCGATAGCAGCGATCGAGAAAAGGAAGTAGCAGGGTTTGCCGTCGTCTATACTCTATGAAGCTTGTCTCATTACCCGCTTGAGTAGAACCCAGTGGCCGAGCACGTCGTCGCATAGTTCAGCACGATAAAGTCGTTCAAGTGTGGTTTGCGCTGCTCTAAGGGTGATAAATGTAAATGCGTTGAAATTTAGAGACGATAATGAGCAAGAGTTGCTTCTTCATGAAGAAAAGTTTTCACAAAAATGGCAAATTAATATTTTTTCAACACTATTAATACTTAAAGAGATAAATTAATGTACATTCTTCAGTATTTCCAGTTTCAGTTCAGAATAAAACCAAATTAGTGAAATTGCCTAGGCTCGCATCGGTGCATTAACACTCGTTGGCAGTAGGAGGGCTTGACATTCGTCTGTTCTTGGTATTGAAAACGAGGGTTACGTTTTGGTATAAATTGGAGAGAATTAAATATTAAAAATATTTCTCTTCCTTTTAATTTATTTTTTATTCTTAGTTCTAGAATTGGTCCTCTCTGTTTGCATACTCCTCTCCAATATATTTTTATAGATCAGTAAACATGCAGACCACGAAAAATCGTTATATTTCACGAAGAAATTTAGAAAGGGATGGGATATTCCCCTCTGGTTGTTTTATAGTTACGTCTCTATTTGCAGTCCCCTTTTCTGGTGCTGTTGCGATCCCCTCATTGCCATATCGATGGTCTTAGAATCGAATCGCCTTCATGCTAATAATGCGATGATAGCACGAGCCGCACGCGGCAGCTCCCACGACCACCCCTCGTTCTGCCCTCTCGCCTCCTGGCCATGTCGTTCCACCCTTTACAACACCTCCTACTTCGATGACTTATGTCCACCTTCCTGTCGTTCTACCGCTCATAATCGTGCAAATATCCCGTCGCGTGTAATGGCCGGAATGTTTCTCCAAGAGGGTTACTGCGAGGGTTCACGTAGGTGTTCGAATTTTGTGCACCCTTTTTAAGTAAGTTCATACATTTGTTGAGGATGTCAATCTTTGAGCTTGCAGTTATCGTTTACCTATTCAGTAGAAAAAATATTTCCGTGGAATTACACAACACCTTGAAGAAAATTTCAATTAGGAATTAATTCTAAACCATTCCGAACCAATCCGAATCAACCCAAACCAATCCGAAGGAATTTTTTAATCATTAATACGTGCGTTAACACGAAGCTCAATTCAAACTCATTTTTCAATCTTTTCTAATCCATGCCCCTAATCGGATTATATCCGAAACCACTTTGTAATCATTTTCAAACCGTGCGCCAAATCCAAATGAATCCGAATGAATTCGATGCCACAATGAAATGACTTTTCATTCCTTCTCAATATGTGCCGCCACACAGTGGGCCAAAAAAAGTGTTTCTGGAGAAATCAATTTTCAGCCAAAACTGCTAGTACGATTTGCCTATTAATTTTTTTAATTGAGGTCAACAAAATTTTCATTTAACTGCAAATAATCAGAATTTAGGCAAAACTCATTAAAAATGAATTATAACAGTATTAATTCAATAAAATTGTTTTACACATTGCTGTAAAAAAATTAGTTACCAAAAGTTTTAACTTCTTTATTCGCGATATTTAAATACTCTGGACCTATATTTTTGGGACGAAATGGAAGTAAAATAATCTGGACTTCAATTTGGAAAAAGTTAAACGTCAATTGATAATTTTTAATAACATTTTAACAAATTTTTAATAAACTTGCTTTTCTATTTGTTTATAAACAAATACGTAATGAAGCCATGTTTCAATAGTAGTATTTCGTTTCTTAACAGGATCAACTAGAAGTATTACACCTATGACCTTTTGCTATGATACTTTACAGTAAGGCAACAGTTGTATATTATTTAAACCATTACACAATTTTTCCATTTTTCAGTAGGTAAGATTCGTATTTTCAGGAGAATCAACTTATTCTATGTTGCCAAAGCCTCCTGCTGTAATACTTTGAATTTAAACAATAACTGTGTATTGTTTAAACGATTTTAGTAAACGAATGCGTGATTTCGCAATTTTTCACAAGTTCCGAATTTTTAGTTGAATCAACGACAAATATCACGCCAATGACCTCTTCCTTTAATACTTTGAAGTTACACAACAATTGCGTATTCTTTAAACACAATTTTTTTAAATCTGCCCGCTTCGCTCGCAAGTTTCAGATCTCGCGCTCAATCAATCTGAATCTAAATCAATTTAAATTTGTTACTTTTAATATAATTTTTCACATTTAAGGCCATGTGAGCGTAACCACAAATTGTTTTTTTTTAATTTTTTTCAAAATCAACTTACGTTCACACGAAACGCGATATCGAGTTGAAAATTTGCACTGTTAAAAAAATCTGATCGAAATTTAATATACATGTGAGTAAAGTCATTTGCATATACCGTACATTAATTTTAATATACCATCATGTTGTAAAATTAATATACATGTATACTAAAGTCGGTAAAACAGAGTGCGTGAAAACAACAAGTTCTTTGATGCCTTCAGATCCTGTCAAATATTAAAAAATAAAGGAATAACCTTGAATTCGTCGACTTAATTCATAATTACAATTAAAGTACAACGTACGGGTGGAATTTTTTCTAAAATTCGCTGTGAATGTTAGAATTTTAACGTGAGTACAGGTGCTTGGAGGTTAGGTCTCTTAATTATTTGTTTAATTGAACTGTTCTCTTAAAAACCAGTGTAATTTATATTTATCTAGGAGAAAATATTATGTTTGATTATTTATAATTGAAAATTGCTGCCAAAATTGTTTTTTACTTGTTGTATGTGCAAATATCTTACTTTTCTGATAAATGATCAATATGCGGTATATGAAATTTAATAAAATAGTCTCTTAATGGCGATTTCATATACCTAGATTTTAGATTTAATATACAAATGTATATTAAATGTATATTAAAATTGCAAACATTTTTAACAGTGTGGGAAACTAAATATGAAACACTAAGAAACGCCAGTCTGGTCCTAAATTTTTATAATTATGAAAAAAGCAAAAAAAAAATTTTGTTAGAAACAAAAATTTGTTTATACTTATAAAAATTTAGGACCAGACCCGCGTTTCTTAGTGCTTCATATTTAGTTTCCCAAATTTTCAACTCTATATCGCGTTTGGTGTGAACGTAAGTTGATTTTGAAAATAATGTAAACAAAAAATTTGAGGCCACGCTTACATGGCCTTAATATAAAAACTATCGATCTCCGTGAAAAAAAGTTTTGAAAAAATTTGTAGATATTTTTGAGATCAACAATTTTTATTCTTTATATTTTCTCATATCTTGCATAGTTTATCCGGAAAGTGGAATTTTTGGTCTAAATGTCAAAGGGCAATGCAATCCGATAATTCCTTCGAAAGTTATCGTGTTCACAGAATCAGTGAGTCTGGAAACGTTAAACATTCATGAAATCCGCGAAAGTCAATTTTCGCATAAAACCAATACCTTTTCATTGAGATGAAAATGTAAAAATTGAATACCCGAATTAGTTAAAATATTGCTAGCAAAGATTTTCGCGTTGATTTTTTCTTAATATTCACTTTTTGAAGTAAAATTCTAATAAATTGATGAAAAAAATGCATCGGCACCCCAGATGTAGATTTAAGACTTGTATTGCTTGCTAGTTTTCGGTGCTGTCGCTATTATTTGTTTTGTAATAAATATAGCCGCGCTTCGTCAATTATTTTTATCTTGTTTGATTTCTCACCAATCGCCAGTCTAAGAAATATTTATTGAACTCACGTATAAACATTTAAACGAACAAGAAAAAAAATTGAAGTTATTTTAAGTTCCTCTATTGCATTCAATCTTTTTTTATAACGAAGAAACTATCCACTTTATCAATATGAAATCGGGTATAAATATGGGATACATTTTTACATTCTCATCCTACAATGAGAAGGTATTAGATTTGTGTAAAATTTGACCCACCCCCCCCCCCGTTCTTGTCAAATGTTCACGTTTTGAGACTCCGTGAACCCAAAAAACAGGTTTTTACCAAATGTCTGTCTGTCTGTCTTTCTATTAGTCTGTCTGTCTGTTAGTCTGTCTGTAGATTTTTAGTTTGTTAGGATGATAAATTAGCCAGGTGTTTTGGATAAAAATTCAAAAAGGGAGCACATTTGGAAAATTTTTGAGACCACTTTTTTTCAAGATATGAAAATTCTATGTACGGTTATTAGTAGTACTCAAAAAGACGAGAAAAATATCCTAATGACTTTTTCTGAGAAAAAAAATTACCGGAGTTATAGCATTTTCAAAATTCCAAAAAACAGACAAAAATGAACATTTTAAGCCAAAAAACTCACGATATGAAAAAAAGTTTAGAAGTAAAAAACGTTGCTTTTTGAAAACTCTACAGTATTTTCATAACAAATTTTTGAATTTTTTGAAAAATCAAAAATTATATTTTTGATCGCACGCGTGATTTTGATATGACGCGTAATTTTCGTTTTATTCGTAAAAAACAGCATTGAAAATAGAAAAATTAAATTTGTAGACGAATAGCACAAGCTACGAAAAAAATGAAGAGACAAAATTTGTTCATCCAAACAAGAGACGGGACAAATTTGTTATTAATCATGTTTCGATTGGATGCGTAGTTTTTGTTTCATTCGTGAAAATAACATTGAAAGTAAAAAAAATCAAATTTTTGGAAAAACGATGCAAGGTACGAAAACAGATGAATGAACAAAAATTGTCCATTCATAAAAGATTTACAAATTTGTAATCTATTTTTTTTATAAGAATACATTCAAAATGAAAAAAATTAACTTTTATGAAAAACGGCACAAGCTAAAATAACATTTTAGCTAATAAGATTTGTCGCCTAAATTATATCATTATTCTTCATTTGAAATCAAATACAAATTTGTATATGAAGAACATATAACACGATACACAAAGTGCGCGATCAATGTATTTCGGAGCGCGACGACCAAATTGCGCACCGTAAGTGGGCTCGAACTTTTTTTTTCTATCATATGGTGCACAGAACCGAGCGTGGAACGCAAGGTGCAAATGATTTTCAAATCAAATATCGAGCGCGAATCGCGAGTGTCTGGATGAGAATGTGTTCCTTAAGGACCTTAAGGCCGATAGAACCTTAAGTAAATAAAGTTTCTTTTCAGTCCAAAATAAAAACAAATTTAACAATCACTTCATATGTAGAGGTTTTAATAATTTTATAATATTTGCAAATAAACTTTTTCTCTTCATCGAAGTCGAACGCGAAGATCAAAAATCTAGAGGAACTGAGCGTAAAGCGCGTTGTAAATACGTCCTAGCGCGTAGCGCGAGGTGAATATATTATCGAGCGCGAAGCGCGAGATCCATCAGTCGCGCGCCCTAGGCGCGCGCGAATATAATTTGAATCTAAGTCGTTCTTCAGTTACACAACATCAGTCCGTTTAGATCCGCAAATAGAATTTTTTGTATTATTTCCAAAAGTTTCTAAAAAATTATTTCTCAAAATCATTTTCATGCAAATACTCCTTAATTTTTTTTAGATTAATATAAATTTTTAATATATGTTATGTATATATATATATATTTTCATGTTAAATAATATAATCAATCTTAGTGAAAGGATTTTTTATAGTGGCTCACTATTCTCTAATTGAATTAGTAGAATTTTGCTATTAATTAATGATATTTCACTAATATAGATTTAGAGAGTGCATTAAAGAAAACTTTTATTTTATTGAAAAAGATAAATTTTTGGTTTAAAATAATGGGATTAAATCAACTATTTCTTAAAATTTATCCAGTTTTTTATTTCAGTATAAAAATACTTTTTAAATTAAACAAATAGTATCAAGAAATTCACTTCTCAAATTCAAAAATTCAAACCATTCAGTTTCAAACCATTTTGTAACAAATAATTAATATATTCAATCTGTAAAGTCTCTTAATGGTGATATTATATACCAAGTTTTCAGATTTAATGTACAAATGTAAATTAAATGTACACTAGACCCGCGGTTTAGGAATTCCGAGAACTGCTGGCCCATGCAGTTTCTCCTCGAGTTTCTCAGCTCGCGGGGTCGAGGGGAGGTTGTCAATCATGCTGGCCCACCAGTAGCGGAGCGATTAAAGCGTACAATACACTCAGCGGATAAGTGCGTCAGCTGTCAGCACATGCGCCAGTTCGTTTTCAGTGTTTAGCGAGGTGTCTTGATTTCGTTTATATGACGATTTGTAAAAATGCCGAAGGAAAATAAGAGACAGTGTTTGACGATCAAAGAGAAATGTGAGCTTGCTGGTCAAGTGAATTCAGGAATCTCGAAACAAGACATTTTACAGAAATATGGTATCTCTGACCTTACGTACAGGTCGTAAAGGAAAGTGTTAGCTCTCGAGGCTGAGTAGAACAATAAGGTTAAAAATTATAAATACCGAAACAAAAAATCGTCAAGCACAAGTGATAATATTGTTTTGGAGGCTGCTCTGACAGAATCGTTCAAGAGAGCGAGAGGCACAGGTCGCAAACAGAAATGGTTCACACGGCCATGACTGTTTACGTATGGATTCCCCCGATTTAGGATCAAGGCTATATGCAGGCAACCCCTGACACTGTTTTCAAATCTGGGGTTTGGTGTATATTAAAATTTAAAACATTCCTAACAGTGCATATCTAAATATTTCTTGATTTTAAGCCCGCCTGTCTGGATTCGAGGTCAACCGAGATGCCAACGACGTGTACAAATTAAATATTTGAACGCTGTAATTAACGGAAATAGTAGTGTATAGGAATTTTTTGCCTTGTACATTTAGGTTGGTCCAAAAATTGTTTTCTCGAATTTCCATGCACATCACCCAGAAATTTGTTTGAATCCACAAAAAAATTAATTCATTTTTGTTTTGTTTTGAAGAAGATGATATTGAGAGGTGGCACAAGCCGCATGAAGTTTAACACATATTTCCCATAAAAAAACGTCGTTGTAAATTTTATTCAGAATCGTCGATATTAAATGAATCAAGTTTTGAACTTCGACATTTCCCTTCAAAATTAGCTATGGCATACGAATAAAATATTTTTTTTCAAATATCACCCCCATAAGCCATTTTATAGGGTCCCGAAAAACCCCATAAGTGAAAAATTCTGTTTTGCGAGTTTCTGGGGCTAATTATAACTTTTTGCGGTTTTTTTGAAGCAAGTGAATTCCTATAAATAAAATACTACTTTACACTGATAATTAGATGTTTAAATAAACTGTTTAAACAATTTATTCTTGTTTTTAGTAATTTTCTCTTAGAATAGGGATAGAAAGTCGCAGTTTTTCAAATTTTTTCTACTTTTTGTCTAATTTTCAATCAGAGTGAGGTAATACTTAACTGATTTAAAAAAAAAACATAATTATTTAAACAATTTATTATAATGGTTAATAATATTCTCTGAGAATAATGCTATAAAATTGCAGTCTTTTCCAAAATTTTCCACTCTTCGTCGAATTTTGATATAGAGTGAGGTGAATAATTAATTGAGGGTAAAAAAATTAATCTTTCAAACAATTTATTATTATTTTTAATAACATTCAATTTGAATCAGGCTGGAAAGTTGCGGTTATATCTGAAAATTTCAACTATTAGACTACTTTTCACTTAAAGTGAGCTAATAATTAATTCAATTTGGCAAAAATAATTATTTGAACAAATAATTATTGTTTATAACTATCTTTTTCCTTAAAAATGCTGGATAATTGCGGTTTCTTCTAAAAATTTTAACTTTCCACCCACTTTTTACTTTTTTTACAAACATAGCTGTTTAACTAATTCATTATTGCTTATAACTATCTTCTCTTAGATAAGTACTAAAAAGATGCGATTTTTTTTGAACTCTTAAACTTCTTGTCCACTTTTCACTTAGTGAAGTAAAACTAACATCGAGCAAAGAGAATGTTATTAACAATAATAAATTGTTTATCCAAATATTTTTATAACTTAAATTAATTATTGCTTTACTTTAATTGAAAAGTTAACAAAAATTAAAAAATTTCAGAAAAAATGCAACTATCTAGTATTAATATAGAAGAGGATAGCTATAAATAATAATAATTTGTTGAAACAATTATTGTTGTTAACATTAATTAACTATTACCTCACTCTAATTCAAAATTGGACAAAAGAGTGAAATGTTCCTTAAAAAACCGCCACTTTCTATCTCTATTTTAAGAGAAAATTGATAAAAACAATAATAAATTGTTTAAACAATTCATGTAAACATCTAGTTATCAGTATAAAGTAGTATTTTATATATTAGAAACAATTTTCGTTTTAAAAACCGCAAAAAAATCATAATTAGCGCCAAAAACTCGCAAAACCCATTTTTTCACTTATATGGTTTTTTTTCGAAACCTATAAAACAGGCTTGTGGGTGTGAAATTTAAAAAGAAAGAGTTTATTTGTATTCCATAGCTAATTTTGAGAAGAAATAGTGAGTTTCAAGTCGATTCAGTTAATATTTACGATTCTGAATAAAATTTACAAAAACGTCTTTTTTCCTTACGGGAAATACGTGTTAAACGTCATGGGGCTTGCCCACCTCTAAATATTATTTTTTGTTTAAAAAAAAATAGATTTATTTTTTTGTGGATTCGAACAAATTTCCGGGCGATACATGTACATAAAATTTGAGAGAGAAAAAATTTCCCATGCATTTTTGGACCACCCTATTGCACATGTATGACATATGTATTTGATGATTTTTAATCAAGAAATTCAAAGAAATTATCGTACTGAACTTTTAACATTTGATCATTTTTTTCGAATCTATGAACAATTCTTCTCCTGAAACAAATATTTCTTTCTCTCAAAGAAACTTGAACTACCTGAATTACAGATTTAGAGAAGCTATAGCTTCTGAGTTCCCAAGTAATCATTTCTCTGACTTAAAAATTTTCTCACTTATTGTAAAGAATGATTTCTTTATATTAAAGAAATATTACCAAAGAAATAATTTCTTTGTTTCGAGGCATGACTTTTGCTTTTAAAACAGTATTTGCTCAGCTGAAGTAAAAAAATCTTTGGTAAAAAGAAAAGGGACCAAAGAAACGCATTTGCTTGGATCGGGTAATTTTTCTTAGTGTAAACCCAGAGAAAAGTTGTGTTTAAATTTAAGACATTTTTTCCGTAACTTCGTTTCTCAATTTAAAGTGAAAGTACGTTGAGAGAAAGTAAAAATTTGTTTCATTTTGTATAATGAGTTTAGGGTGGTACAAAAAATCGCTTTTTAATTTTTCAGTCACCCTCATGGAACCTTCTCTTGGCTAGAAATAGACCTTCAAATTTCAATATACAGGGTGGCGAAAAAGTATGGAAACTTCTAGAAATCTCTGCGGTTTGTTAAAAAAAGGGTAACTAGGTAACTTTCAACGAGGAATCCAACGGTGACCTTGTATTTGACCTTGAACCTCATTTTCAAAGTCATTTTGAGGTCTTATTTATTTTTTTAAATGGGACCCCCTATTTGTGGTGCCAGAATCGAAAAGAGCGGGAAATTTTACGTTGCGGTATGTGGTTAATTGTGAACATTACGCAAATTTCAGTAAAATTTATAATTAGTTGATTAATTTTATGTTTTTTTCAAAATAAATTTAGTTAAAATATGCACTATTTGGGCATTTGTCGACGGGTAAAATTAGTTTTTCCCGAGGGGTTAACAACTTGTGAATTCAGGTCTACACCTTCGCTCAAGTCACTGGCGTGAAGTCACTTGAATTCACATGAAGTCACTGAAATCACTTGAAGTCAGTGTACACTCCATCGGTCGAGTTGTGCACCCCTCGGTTTTTTCCAATGTCCAATATTGGGAAGTCCATGATAATTTCATCACATTCATAGTGTAAAAGAAAATGGTAATTCTTCTCGATACTGAAGCTGCAGCCTTATTAAAAGAATGAAAGTTATAAGAAACTAAAACAAACGCCCGAATAATGCATTTGTTTATTAAATTTGTATATTATTTTGAACCAAAAAAGTCATATTGTTCCCACTGTGCTCCGGCCATAAGGGCCCTTTTCTCTTTTTTTGAAACTGAAAATACACCCACTTCCAGTTTGCAGCTGGAACATGAGTATAATGACGATAGATTCAGTATGAGTCATTGTATCATCCCTCACACAAATCTGAAAATGGTCATTTCACATCCTAAATTAGAAAAACGCGAATATCTCATAAACTAGAACCGGCCACACTGAAAAAAATAATTTTTGGAACCAAATAAATGCATTTACTTGAATCCTATTTCATACACTGAGAAAAAAAATTTTTGGATCCAAAGAAATGCATTTCTTTGATTGTATTCATTTGAGCCAAAAAACCGTTTACTTAATTGTACTAAATATTGTTTAAAAGCAACAAACTCGTGCATTGATTCAAAGGAATCATTTCTTTGGGCGCCATTTCTTTGAAATGAAGAAATATTTCTTGGCCTCAGAATATGAGATAATTAACTCAAGGAATTCATATCTTTAAAACTAAGAACCTAGTTTCCTTGAATCTTGCTTTCGCATCCAAAGAAATATTTTTTTAGTTCAATAATTTTGAGCCATTGAATTAAAAAATATTTCATTTGAAATAAGTAACTCATCGATGCGTGAAACAAATATTTTGGTTTCTTTGAATCAAAGAAATATTGACATAAATGAAAGCAATATTAATTAAGTGAAAGCGATATTTCTTTTGTTCTAATAGAACGTGTCATTAGTCGAATAAAGTAATTTGTTCACTTAAGTAATAATTTATTCACTTGGAAGATATGTTTCTTTTAATAAATAGAGTGAAGCGATTTATGTCCAATAAATATTTCCTTCAAGTGAAGAAATATATTTTTGAAATAACTTCATACACCATTCGTTCGAAAAAATATTTTGGTAAAATTCCTTATTTGTACTGAGTACTTCAGACATATACCGCCAGATGCGCAGATTTTATAGTCTCACAATAGAAATGGATTCTCCAGTCATCTAACAAATGTCACTGTAAATTCCAGTCATGTCAAATTTCTCTCAGATTGTGTAATAATGCCCGAACAGGTAACGCACAACAACTTCTTCCAGTCCGATCATTCTTCGGGGAGATCATCAATCGCGAGCGCGCGAATGGCACGGCTTCGCCGTGCCAACCGCCCGCTCCCGTGCATTGGATCTCATAAGAGGGGGCGATGGTTGGGGCCCCCTCATCCCCACCCCTTTTTTTTTATCGTAGATATAATCTGAAAAATGTGGTGATTGGTGTTTATCGGTCTTCCTAAGCATTGGTCAGTTGTTCTTGCTTGAAAATCTTTTTCCTACTCCGCGAAAATGAAAATAAATATATTATTATAAATTATAATCATTATAATTGCATTGACTATTTATTTTCAATGAATGGCCCTGCTTCATTTTCATAGTTTAACTATTCAACATTTTTAAACAATAGGAGAACTTTCTGTTTGAGTAAATTGTTCTTTGAATCAATTAATATTTTCTCAACTCTGTTACGTCTTTTTTTTTAAACAATATGCCGCATCTTAGAAACAAATAAATATTTCTTTCCGTTGAAAAAAATTTCTTTGTTCCAAAGAAATGTTTAGTTTACCAAAAAATACGCTTATTTGAATCAAACAATCATATATTTGGTTCAAAAGAAACTTTTGCTCATTCCGAGTTACATTTATTTGTATGTAATAATTATCTTCTTGGACTTACACCATACTTCTTTACATTACGGAACTCACCTATCATATCAAATACTTATTTATTACAGTCAATAACAAATCTATTTCACTCAACGCATATTTTACAGTGTCGAGTAACTATTTTTATGTCTTAAGCATGGCGTTCCTCAGATCCAAACAAAAGATTTCTTTAATCTGAAGAAATATTTCTTCGGCCATATTCTGCTCTACCATTTCTTTGAATCAAAGAAATTTCCTTTGATTCAACCAATTTTTTTTTCAGTGTAGCATCAAGAAAATATTCTTTAACAGTAGTAATTTTTATTTAAACCAGACACATATCTTTCGTTGATCTAAAGTAATGAATTCTTTGACTATATTTTCTTGATTCAAGTAAATATTTCTAACATTTGAGAAAATTATTTCCTTGATTCAAAAGGTCCAGATTCGTTGAAAGCTGATTAGTCGTTCAATGAAATATTGATTTGATTCAATGAGTTCGATTCTTTGAATTGATTCGGACGCATTTGAATCAATTAATTTGTACATACTTGAATCAAGTCTCTAGGTTTGTTTAAATCAAAGAAATAATTATTTAATTCAAAATAATATGAATTAAATTAAATAGTATATTGCGTGACGAGTGGGGAAAATGGTCGATGGATATACATTGACTCTCCTGCAAAGCGCCGCGCCCATCTGAGTTGTAGATGGCGCCACGTGACGGCTTTTCACTCACACATTCACGACAGAGCATCACTTTCTCCCACTGTTACACGTACTTTTACCCACTTCTTATGAAACTTTTCCTCACTAGTGAAAAAATAGTTATTTGTGATACAAGTGCGCAAAATAGGTGATTGTGTGCGAGTGTGAATTTTGCAGCATAAGCCGGAGGCTCGAAGCATGAGTCGGTGGTTAGTGCACGAGCGAAGCGAGCGTGAAAACGTAGACGAGTGCTTCGAGCCGCAGGCGAATGATGCAATCACACGAGTTACTAATCACCTATGCGCACGTGTATCACACGCTATTTTTTGCAACGACCGTCCGAAAAAGTTGTTAGGAGGAGGTAACGAAAAATACTAATTCTATATTGCATAGAGTGGAGTAAAGAAATTTGTTTGAAAACAAAATTTGGAAACAAAAAAATTTTGTGGAAAAAAAATTATTTGAAAAAAATGTTGGCGTTTATTCTCTATTGCGGGGGGGGGGGGGGCTACGAAACCCTAAAAGCAAAACTTCAATCATTAAAACATTTGTTCAAGTTAAATCTAAATTTATTTCAAGAAGATACCAACACCAGTGTTTAAAGTTACCTACGCCAGTGTCTAAAGTACCTCATCTCGAAAATGCGCATGCGCAACTTTTTCACCAGTGCCTAAAGTAAGCCATCTTCAAACTGCGCATGCGCGAAAATATTCGCACACAGTCTGCTCAAATAAGGTCCTTTAGGCACAATTTAGAAGCATGAAAACGTCAACTTTAGAGGTGGGTGTTGCAAAAATGCTATTTTTCAACGTTCATGTCAACGATTGAGAAATCGCTCATTTTGTTCACTGTTTTCAAACAGAAAATTCGTCTTTCTCGCGTAGGTGTTGAACAAAATATATTTATTTGTTACAAAGAGTTCATGCATTTATATCAAATAAAGCATTCATTTAGATGAACAAGATATTGTGTTTACATAAATATTTATTTCTTTAGTTGAAGGAAATATTTCATTTGCTTCCTAGAATTCAATTATTCATAACAAATAAACATTTATTCCAACCAAGTAATTATTTTTTTTTAAACAGACATTTATTAATTTGGCGTAATTTGTTTCAATTGAATACTTCTTTAGTTTTGAAGAAATATGTTGTTAAATTCGATATCCATGTTTCTGATTTGAAGAAATATTTCTTTGGCATTTATGGTGAGCGTGAAATACGGCTTTCCGCCCCAGAGTTTCCATGTTGCGACAGTGTCGTGGTCATCGTTGTGGACTTTACACTCGAAGCCAAGTTCGATTCTTGCTGGAGGTGGATTTTTCATCGAATTTTTCTGTTTCAGGTTCATAAAGAATTTAAATTATGTGAATTATTTAAATTAAATAAATATATATATAATAATAACAATGTTAATAATAATTTAAGCTGAAAGAATCCAGCTGTTCGGTTAGGAAAATATGTACTACAATTGAAGTGCGAACTACTTTTTTGCACTCGCGCATGGTTTAGGCCGTAGAAATATTTTGTTGAATCAGTGGGATATTTTTTTGCTTCAAATATTCAAAAATTTGATGTGGGGAAAGAGTTTTTTGAGCCTATAAAATATTTGCTTGACTTTAAAATATATTTATTTCCTCATTTCAAAGAAATATTTATTCCCATTCATGGGACATTCATTTGGTTCAAAATGTATATTTTTGTCTTCAATTAATGTTTCTTCGATTCAAAGAAACATTTCCCATCGACCAATAGGTCGTATTTTTGAATCAATGAATGTTAACTTAATCCTATTAACATTTGTCTGGCTGAAAGAAATTATTTTTTTCATTCAAAATGCATATATTTTTTTGCCTCAAATGAATATTTATTTAAAAACTTTGAAAACTCAGGACTTTCACTCACTTCAGCCAAGTAAAATTTACTTGGTACAAGTAATCCTTTTTTTCAGCGCAGCAGGACCCTTTGCATGCGGACGCCCAAATTTTTTTTTTATTTCGAACGCTTTCAATTCAAAATTATTCATTATTGTCGCAAAAATGTTTGAAACGTAATATTCAAAAATTGGTTCAATAATAGATTTTTAAATTGTTTATATTTTTAAGGCTTTTAATGCTCATCGACTTCCGCAATTGATCATATGTCAAAAAACTGGGTTTCGGAAAGAGAGTATATTTTTCTTCTAAATTGGGAGAAATCATAAATTTTTATTAGAACAACCAGAAGAAATCCCGAAGACGAGAATGATAAAAATAGTGGCCACCCTGAATAAGGTTGGATTAACAAAAATATTTGTATTTAAAACTGTGTTCGTCAAATGGCAACAGATTAATTTCTAACCAAGGATTTTCTATATTCAAGTCGTAGTATATACGTATAGATATGCATGCATATATCGTAGGAAACACTATGTCATATAACAAAGCATATCAACATATGCTCATAGTTTAAACAAAGATTCGAGAAAAATAGCTTCTTGGTGATTCAACCTCACCTTTGCCCAAGCTTTAAAGCATGATGATATTGTAATTTTTTCCCAACTCTTCCCCCAAAAATGGGTCATAGGTCATCTAAATAAGCAATCCACATGATAAGTATTAAGTATAAAAAGAGCAACTCCACACTGAGAAAAATGGATTATACCCGGTAGTAAAAAATATGTTACCGGATATAATCTTGGACTATTAACTATGGGAC
>CAKNYM010044333.1:0-27791 GCA_932195095.1 Andricus curvator | reverse complement strand
GGAGGGGGTACAATTTTTGGGTTTTTCAAGCAAAGCCTTAGTTTCAAACGTTTGTAACTTTTGTCCTATTGCCTCAAACAAAATTTCACCTAAAATATTTTTGATAGATTTTTTCACAAACTTTCTGGTGGTGATAACGATTTTTGGAAAAAGTCAAAATTTGACCCGAATTTTTGAAAATCAAAAAAAAATTTGACTTTTTTTCAAATACGGGCACTTTTTTTTTCTTCAAAATATTTTTAAAAGAAAGCTGAGATTTTTTCCTATAAGACCCCCAATTTTCAGAGTGGCAAATTAATTCGTCTTCGAGTAATAGAACGATACGTAAAGAAGATGCCGTGATAGGGCGGGTGGCGCGCGATTTACCCTAGTGCGCTCACGCCGAGGATCTTTCTGCAACGCTTTAGTGCCAGTTTTTCAAGTTAAGTAATATTATATGCTACAAGAATGACTGCTCTCTGCATTTTCAGGGTGAAATTAACAAGGCCTGCATTACGGTCAGTGTAAAATTAATTGGGAATATGCTTTAAAAATTAGAAGTGAGAATATATATCTTTTGAATATACCCGCGCATTTTTCACTTCCTACTTCTGCCACTAGATGGCTGTCTGCCACTAGATGGTTGTCATTCTCACAAGAGAAGATAATTTTTAACAGTATAAGAAACTGGAATGTAATATTCGTATTTTACTCGCAGATTTGATCTGAAATCGAGTTTATCGAAGCAGGTTTGTACGTAAATTTATTTTATTCTTCATTTTCTCATTCTTATTCTCCTTTATCTATTATTCTCATAATTGTATTTTTGGAAAAATCGTGACTTTGGTCATTCTCTTCTAAAAATTTTTTTTTCAATTTAAAAAAAATACTTTTTGCACGATGCCCTCTGAAAAAGTGATTAAAATTTGGAAGAGTAGATGTATTAATCCTTTTCAAAAAGTGAGGCATAAATCAACTAAGCTTAAACTCCGTTGTGTTTCCCAGGACTTGCGTTTGAAATTGCCTACACTACCAGAAGGAGCTCGAATTTGCAGTTCATGTAGATACCAACTCATCAACTCAGCGGGAACATCATCCTTGAACTTTGGAGATGTTGCAGAGCCTTCTGGTAGAAATAAGGTAGAATATGAGGATCATGAAATGATTTCTGACGATGATGAAGATCAGCTATGTGACAGCGAAGAAGATTTAGATGTCTTGGACACCAAGCTGCAGTGTGAAAACAAATATCATAAAGCTGTTCTTGAAGTACTTGATCAAATCATCGAAAAATGCAATGCCTCTAAAGATCTTCAAGAACAATTTCAACTTCTTTCGCTTGCGCCAAAATCTTGGGGACGAAGAAAACTGATGCAGGTGTTCAATACATCAGAGCGAAAAGCAAGAACTGTCAAAAAATTAGTTTCAGAGCATGGAATTCTTACGCTTCCGAATCCAAAAAGAGGAAGAGCATTGACTCCTGAAACTGAAACTCTAGTGAAAACCTTTTACGAACGCGATGACATAAGTCGAATGATGCCAGGGATGAAAGACTTTGTGTCGATCAAGAATGATGATGGAACTCGTTCACATGTTCAGAAAAGGTTACTACTGTGTAATCTCAACGAGTTATATGCTCAATTTACGTCAGAACACGTAGGCCTGAAGATCAGTATTTCGAAATTCACAAAACTCAGACCTCGTCATTGTGTTCTAGCAGGAAGCAGTGGCACTCATAACGTGTGCGTTTGCGTGCATCATGAGAATGTCAAGTTGATGTTAAATGAAATAAATATTCAACATTTAACAGAGGATACTGACATGGTGCTCACAAATTATCACGACTATCTGGATGCTATTGTATGTCCTAACTCTTCAAGTTCCTGTCATTTAGGAGAGTGTGAAAACTGTCCAGGTACTGCGAACTTGAAAGATAACATCACAAAAGCTTTTGATGAACATTGTATAAATGAAGTGAGATTTGAAATTTGGTTACAGACCGACCGATGTAGTCTGAAAACTCTGGTAATGGATACTGATGAATTCCTAGATGATTTATGTGAAAGGCTGTTGAAATTAAAAACTCATCACTTTATTTCAAAGGAGCAATCATCTTTTTTCAAAAACCTGAAGGAAAATTTATTGCCCGGGGAGTTTTTGATTTGCTTCGATTTCGCTGAGAATTACGCCTTCATAATTCAGAATGCAGCGCAATCATTCCACTGGAATAACGACCAAGCTACAATATTCACTGTGGTGATTTATTATAAAAAAGATGGAGAGCTCAAGCACGTAAGTATCGCAGTCATATCTGATAACTTAGCTTACGACACGGTGGCTGTTCACGAGTATTAAAAGATAATAGTAGATTACTTGAAAACTCATTTCAGGCCAAAGAAAATTTACTATTTCACTGATGGTGCAGGGCAACATTTTAAAAATAAGAGTAGCTTTGTTAATCTCCAAGCCCATGAAGAAGATTTTGGTATCCAAGCTGAATTGCACTTCCATGGTACATCTCATGGTAAGGGTGCATGTGATGGTATAGGAGCGAATATAAAGAGACAAGCAGCACGTTCAAGCTTACAATGTTCTCCGAAAAATCACATACTCACTCCCCATGCTTTGTTTCAGTGGGCAAAGAGTAACTGTAAGGAAACCGAAATTTTTTTCAGCAGCAAAGAAAATCATGCCTTAGCCACCGAATTACTGAAAGCCAGATTTGACAAAGCCGTCACTATACCAGGTACATTACAGTATCACGCTTTCATTCCCACTCAAAATGGAAAACTTCAACTCAAGAAGTTTTCGTCCTCTGAGAAATACGACATCTTCTCGAATGGCAAAAAACAGAAACCGCAAAAGAGGCCTGCAAAGAAAACAACTGTTGAAACTATCACCAAAAAATCAAACAGAAAGACACATAATATTACTATATAATATTACTTAACTTGAAAAACTGGCACTAAAGCGTTGCACAAAGATCCTCGGCGTGAGCGCACTAGGGGAAATCGCGCGCCACCCGCCCCATCACGGCATCTTGTTTACGTATCGTTCTATTACTCAAAGACGAATTAATTTGCCACTCTGAAAATTGGGGGTCTTATAGGAAAAAATCTCAGCTTTCTTTTAAAAATATTTTGAAGAAAAAAAAAGTGCCCGTATTTGAAAAAAGTCAAATTTATTTTTGATTTTCAAAAATTCGGGTCAAATTTTGACTTTTTTCAAAAATCGTTATCACCACCAAAAAGTTTGTGAAAAAATCTATCAAAAATATTTAAGGTGAAATTTTGTTTAAGGCAATAGGACAAAAGTTACAAACGTTTGAAACTAAGGCTTTGCTTGAAAAACCCAAAAATTGTACCCCCTCCACTTTGATAAATAATTATCAAAATTAATTAATTTTTGGTGTGAGGAGTACTATCTAATAGGACTACAATTGGGCCAATTTTTAGCCCGATCGGACAACTTTCATTTTCGAGGTGGGTACACTTCAGAAATTATGCCCCATATATATAGTTGAAGTTTGTCATAAGGACAACCGCAGGATTTCGCCAAGAGCGGGTGCTAATCTGAAAAAATGGCACCCGCTCCCAGCGAAATCGCGGTAAAAAAAATTTCAGCTGTAACCACGTTTCACGACCGTGAGATAGGTGGTTACAGTCTGCGACGAACTCAATTCGATGATCCGGCAAATGTTTCGTGCACCCTGAGGACACGGAGCGACCCAAGGACTACCGCCTTCTGCAATTTCCCCGCAAGTGTCACAGCATTTTGTTGACACGCAGCGATGCTTTTCAGGCTATTAACCGGTGAAACCTTGGCACCTCCAAGAGCGCCGATGATTAAGACGATTAGCTTAACAGAATATTCCGGGTATAACCGTAGCAATTCCCTTATAAGGTCTTTATACCTCTCTTTCTTTTCTTTCTCCTTGGCTGCGACGTTTTTGTCAGCTGGTGCCGAGAATTCTATAACGAACATGGTTCGTTTCTCGAAGTCAAGGAGAACTATGTCAGGCCTCGAGTGCGCAACAGAAACAATTGTCGAGAATATGAAGTTCCAGTATATGTGGCACTTCTCATTTTCGACAACTGACTCCATTTTTCTAGGAGCGTTTAGTGCAGAGGTATTTGGGCTAATGCCAGAAGAGTTACAGAGATGGTAATAAAGCACTTTTAGTGCCGCATTGTGCCTTTGGATGTAGGTCGTTCCCGCATGAGTTGGACAACTAGATGGTATGTGTCCTATATGCTCGGGGTGTGCATGACACGCTCTGCAGCTATCATCGGGAATGTCTTGGCTCAAAATGTGGCGACGGTATGCTAGAGTGGAAATGACACCGTCTTGACATGCCAAAATGAAGCCCTCCGTGCCCGACTTCAATCCGGGTGATCTAAGGAAAGCAAACGTTAGCTCATACGACATCGACTGATCTTCCACATTTCTGTGGAAGATGCCGTGCATCCTCTTGTCGAGGAGCTGTTCGCGGAAGTTTTTCTCCTGTGCTTTCTTAATCCAGGCCTTCAGGAGTGAGTATTCAAGATGGATAAGATTTGATGCATTTTTCTCACCCCTAATATTGAAGTCAAGGCCGAGTGTTTCAGCAGCCTCCTCCGCTGCTTTGTACAGAAACGCCCCTTTGCCCACTTCTTCGTGTTTCCTGACCATTTTAAGAAGAGGGTCTTGTCCATTTGCGACCGTATGTGCTGTACCCAGAATAATCCTGTTGTGAAGACATTCAACATTCAGTCTTCCGCCACCACCTTGACGGCGTGAGATGTAAAGTCGTGGAACAGAAGACTTAAGGTGCATGCTTTTGTTCATGTGCATAACCTTTCCGGACCCGATATAGAGAGCCTTGAGCTCGTCCTTCGTCCATGGAACTACTCCATATGAGTAGAGTACTACGCGGACGGCAAGCATGTTCGTTGCAGATACTTTGTTCCTCGCCGACAGTTCGGAAGACCATATCCGTCGGATGAGACGTTTTTATCTGCATCGGAGAGTATCCTTTATAGATGTCACGTCCTGAATGCGGCTCTGTGGCACGCCCAGATATGTGTAGGTCTCTCCAGCGCAAAGGTGTCGTATAGCGCTTCTGTCAACGAGCTCAGGATCTTCGGGGATGCCATTAAGTTTTCCTTTCTTCAAATTAACCTTGGCGCATTTCTCTAACTCGAACTCCATTCCAATCTCTTGAGTCTACTCTTTGACAATTTTTAGAGCTAGATGTAGTTTCTCTTGATTCCTGGCATAGATCTTAAGATCATCCATGTAAAATACATGAGTGACCTTATGCTTTCGATTTTCAGGTTTGCCGCAGAGATACCCTTCTGAATGGCGAAGTGCGAGAGATAGTGGCAATAATGTGAGGCAAAAGAGGAGAGGGCTCATGGTGTCTCCCTCAAACACACCTCTCTGAAAGGTGATACTGTGAGTGATCACACGATGTTTTCCAGATGAGATGGTAAATCTCGTTTTCCAAAGCGGCATTAATGTCTCTATGGACCTCATGATGTGTGGATGAACCTTTAGGCTTTCCAACAGACAGATGATAAGTCTATGGGAGGTTGAATCGAAAGCTTTCCGGTAATCAATCCAGGCCATCGATAGCAATCGCTGATAGGATGCTTCGTCTTTACAGACACATCTATCGATGAGCAAGTTCTCCCGACATCCTGCTACGCCTTTCTTGGAGCCGCGTTGTTCATACATCTCTCGCCACACAGGTCCAATTGTCCGAACAATCCTATCATTTAGGATAGCTGTGAAGATCTTATATAGTGTGTTCAGAGAAGTTATTGGCCTGTAATTCTTAGGGTCAGCTAAGTTGCCCGTCTTCGGCAGGAGCACTGTGTGTCCTTCCACCAACCAACCCGGAATAGGCTCTTCCGACTTTAGATATGAGGTGAAAATTCGGGCCAGATGCTGGTGGGTTGAAGGAAACTTTTTCTACCAGAAGGTCTTGATACCATCTGGTCCCGGAGCGGAATAGTTCTTCATGCCTCTTAATACGTTTTTCACCTCCTCGGTAGTGATATGTGGGCATTCCTCCTTAGCTGTTATGAGGACATTGCACAGCTCCTTGAACCTATTTATGTTCTTTGAGCCTTCTTCAAGTGGATGTTGGACGTCGTAGACTTCTCTCCAAAATGCTTCGACCTCATCTGATTTGGGCGGATGATCGACAGTAACTGGAGGGTCTTGGAAGAGTCGAGATGGGTCAGACAAAAACTGTTGACTTTCTCTAACTCACCTCTCTATCCGCTCTGGACTTCTCCTATCGTTAGATAGTAATCGTATTCGGTCAACAATGTGCTGACTGATGGTCAGTAGCTTTGACTTGTTGATTGTGTGATGATGGATCCGCAGTTCGCGCGCGAACTGTCGAACCTTGGCAGTGAAAGTCCTGCCAGACGTTATGTATTCAATCACACACTGAATGCGGGATGCGTACTGTCTTGCCCAGCCTATCTTTGTGCTAAGTTGATGAATTCGTCTTTTGGTCTTATAATCAATCGTTGGTTTTGTTTTACGGTTTGCATCTGCCAAAGTTCTCGCTGCATTGTACACACTACAATTGATAGTGCAGAGGTCGGATTCTTTGGAAAAATCTCCGCGAAGCTCATCATCCAGTTCAGTCAGATCTTTGGGCTTGGGAGAAACCTGAATGTTGATGTTTCTCCGGGTCTTGAAGCATCGTTCTTCCTCTATTGGATGCCTGTTCGAGGTTGGTCTTAGGGTCGCCTCTCTTTCTCTGTTGCCTGCTTGTTCTTGCTGCGGTTGTGTAGGCGCTCCGCTTATATAACCCCTTTTTCGGAGGTCCTCGGCACGGTTTCGCAGACGTTTTTGCGAAAAATCCGACAGCTCTGGGTGTTTCTCGCACCACAGAGCATGCAGTCGCGCCATGTAACTTTTTCGTTCAGGGGTCATACTGGTATCATAGCACTCCAGCAGGTCGTCCGTGAGTCGATCCGTCCACTTAAAAGTAATGAGATTCTGCCGATCAATCGCATTGACTCCGTCTTGATTGGCTCCCCCAACTCAAGGGTAGTCGGCATTGTTGTCTGACCCATTGTCGGGAGCCCTGCGCGTTCGATTGTTTTGAACCGCACTTCCTACAACTATGTTTGGTGTTGTCATTGTTGTTGCCACGAGCAGCTAGGGAAAAGGGTTCGTCCATCCTTATAGAGCCCCGCGTGCAAGGATAAGGCTGATACTCTGAGAGGTCGCCCAGTATCCCAGAGTCACCGTTTGAGACACCTCACCCAGGTGCCATTCAGCTTTCGGCACGGTTGTTAGGCCTTCGCTTAGGAGTTATTCCTTCGGGACCATCCCTGGACAATTGTCCCCGACTGCTTATTAATTATTGTAACCATGTTCAGCAGAAACCCTTGGTACAGGGACCCTCTATCCGCAACCCGAGTACGCGTTCGGTGGCTTTGTCATAGGCCCTTCGGTTCGATTCCCAAGGAATCAAAACCGATATATATAAATATATATATATATATATATTAGGGGTGTTCACATACAAAATAAATCCGAACCTCAACTTGCATCTTCGATCTTTTTTTTCTTTTTGGGTTGAAAATGAATATCCTGGAAGGAGAAATAAATCGGATAATATTTAGAGGTCGCTCATCGTGAATTTACCTTTTTTCCATAGAAAAATAAATTTTTTTCGAAAATGGCAGACCACAACGCAAAATTATAGACAATATAGAGGATGCGGCTCATTGGAATGAGTATTTCTTGCTCACAAAATTTATGGAAATAATGCATAGTTAAGGAGATATATGAAGAAAATTGTTATAAAGAAGTTTTAATCATCTATTCCATTTGCTGCGATGTCTGTAATACACATTTAAATTATGTGAAGGTTCTTAGAAACAATCCGTATAAATGAAGTTGTCAAAAATAGTAATTTTTATATTTTCAATTTTAAACATCTTACAATTTAAAGGTAACACTTTACTAAGTACATACAAATTATTAGAAAGAATATAACTAAAGAGATCAATGTACACTTTAGGTTCTTGGATGATATGACTTTCTTAGTGTCAGTTTTTGAATGTCTGGAACCTTCTTTCTATGATCTTCCACAACGTTTATAATCTTTTGCTTTCTACTTCCGATTTTGTAAGAGATTCATCGAAGTCTCACCTTAAAGCAACAAAACGCTCAGCGGAATCGTTCACAACCTTCAATGAACTTACAGTATGTTTTGAATCTTCAAATTTCTGATTAGTCTCTTACCCTTCAGGATCTGGATTGAGCGAACTCGAATAACATTTGACCAATATGCAAATTTTTCTATATTATGTTCAACTTTAATATGTAAAATGTAAAACCTATTTTTTTTCAATTGAATTATTTTAATTATTTTAACTCCAATATTTCAAGCAGGAAAAGCTTGATATATATATATATATATATATATATATACATAATTCATTACCAAATTTCAACAAATTTATTCAGGAAAACAGAGTTGCTTCATAGAATTTCAGAATTTGTTTTTCTTCAATGGGATGAATTTAATGGAAAGTCGCGGAATACTGGGTAAGGTAGGATACTATGATGCCGACGGTACGAAGCCCACAATCGGGCGCCAGGGGGCCGGTAAGTGATGAAACAAGAGGTGAGGTGGTGGAGAGCGCGGTTAGTGAGGAGAAGGGGGATATTGACAGTAGCGGTGAAGAGACGTTAGAGACGTCGACCAGGGGGTCGACGCCAGACCTAAGGGATTCAGGTACGGGCCATCAACGCGGGAGGCCCTCTAACCTACAGCGCCTTAACAAGCTAGGCAGCGCGGGTTCGAATAGGAGTTTGGACGAATGGCGAAAAAAAGTGAGCGCGACCAGTAGTGAAGGGGAAGAAAAAAGAAAAAGAGAGGAAGGGGACGATGAATTAGAAAGGGACAAGGGAAGCAAGAAGGTTAGGAATAAACTCACTAAACGGAAAATACTAGAAAGAGATAAGGGGGACGGAGGAATTTTTGACAAACTAGAGGCTCTCATAAAAGGGTTCAGAGAGGAAATAAGGAAGAGACTGGATGATATGAATAGGGATATGAATATGCAGGGGAAAGGCGTAAGGGGGGAAGTGAGAAAAGTAAGAGAAAAGTGGGAAGAGTGGGATAAACTCTGGAAAGAGGAGAAGGGAAAGGTATGGGGTAAATTAGAGAGTATAGAGAATAGACAGAAAGAGGATGACGAAAAGAGAAATAGTCAGATAAAACAGTTGGAAGAAAGGCTAAACAACTTAGAAATTAGGAATGAGCATATGGGGAAAGAAACAGAGGGTGCAGAAATGGGAGAAGGGAGTAGTAAGCACGTGCAAAATGAGAATGAAAGATTAAAGAAGAGACTAAGTGACATTGAAAGGAGATTGGAAAGGGAAGAAAGGGAAAAGAGAAAAAATAACATAGTAGTTAAGGGATTGACAGTAGAGAGTGAAAAACGGGAAGTGGAAATCAAAAATCTTCTGAGAGATATTGGAGTTCAGGTAAGGGTAGAAGGATTTAAGAGAATTGGTGGGACGAAGGAAGGAAAAGAAGGAATGTTTATAGTAAAAGTAGGGAGTGAGGACGAAAAAAGGAAAATTATGGAGAACAAAAAATTATTGAAAGGAAGAAGGGAAAGAATTGAAGAGGATTTGACATGGAGGGAGAGGAAAAGGAGATGGCAGATAGAGCAGAGGGCATGGGTAGAGAGAAAAAAGGGGCGCATGGTATGGACAGGGAGAGACAGATTATGGATAAATGGCGAGGAATGGTTCTGGGACGAGGAATTAGAAGAAATAAGGGAAAAGGGAAAAAGAGTTGAGAAAGGTAGAAAAAATGAAGATGCAAAAGAGGTTAGAGATCAAACAGAGGGGTTTCCAAAAAGAAAGGCGGAAGAAAAGTGAGAAGCATAGGTGAGGGAAGGGAGGAGAAAAACGTGAAAATAGCTTTCTGGAATGTTTCAGGCTTGAAGAACAAGAATGAAGGTTTTTGGCGGGAGTTAGAAAAGTGGGATGTGATTATGATGAGTGAAACCTGGGTCGATGAGAAGGATTGGAAGGGGATGAAAAGGAGGTTACCTAAAGCTTATGTGTGGACAATGCAAGAAGCAAGAAAGGAACACGTTAAAGGTAGAGGGATGGGCGGCATGGTCTCAGGGGTGAGAAAAGAATTGGCAATGTATACCATTAAGCCATTTCCCTTTCGGGGTAGGCGTGACACTACCCGATTTGGGTAGTGTTTCTAGGTTGATAACTTGTAGTAAATAACTACAAGTGTGGGCTCACCACACCCACGATGTGCCAACAGCACTCAGTTTTCTCGAATGGTCACCCATCCAAGTGCTAACCGCGCCCAACGCTGCTTAACTTCAGTGATCTGACGAGAACTGGTTTTTTCAGCGTGGTATGGCTGTTGGCATAAAAAAAATAAAAGGCAATAAAAAGGCAATAAAAGGGAAAATAGAGGAGAACAGGGAGGAAAGGTTGGAACAATGGTAAGAAGGATAATAATTGTAAAAGTCAAAATAGCGGTGTTTTGTGTATATAGAAGAAGAGGGGAAGAGGAAGGTTGGAGAGTAATAAGGAGATGAATGGAGGAAATGAAGGAAGAGTTAGTTTTGATAGGAGGTGACTTGAATGCCTGGACTGGCGAGCAAGGGGGAGGGACTTGGGATGAAGAAAAGGAAACCTACATAAGGAGCTCCAAACATAGGGAGATAGACCGGGAGGGGAGGAGGTTACTAGACGTAATAGGAGAAACATGATGGTTTATTTGTAATGGCAACATGAAAGGAGATGAAAAAGGAGAGATCACATTTATAGGTAAGGGAGAAACAGTAATAGACTACATCCTGGCGGAAGAAAGAATGAGGAAGATGATAGGCAATATGAATGTGGGGAATGAGATAGGGCCTGAGCACTTCCCAGTAATAGCTACACTGAAAGGTGGCGTCCATAAGCGCGGCAGAGGGAGAAAGGAAAGAGGGCGAGAAAGGAACACGAAAATGGGAGTCTGGGGGCAGATAAATTAAAAGAGTTTAAACAAAAAATGGAAAAGCAGAATGTTAGGTATGAAAAGGAGGAGGGAGTAGATTCGTTAATTGAAAGGTTGAAAGGGTCGATCGAGAAGGTAAGGGATGAGGTAGGTACAAAAGAAGGAAGAGAAGAGGGAAAGAGAGGCTGGTGGGACGAGGAATGCAGGGAGAGTAAAGAGGGAATGAAAGAGTGTGTAAGAAAATGGAGGAAAGGAGGAATAGAGAAGGAGGAGTACAACAGGAGAAAAAGAGAACATGAAAGGATGCTGGAAAGGAAAAAGCAAAAGGGAAAGGAGGAATACAAGGAAGAAGTAGAAAAAGCGATCAAAGAAGGTAGCGTCTGGGATGTGATAAATAGGGAAAGAGGAGGAAGGAAGGGCGTGAATGAAGAAATAGAAATGGGCGAGTGGACGGATTATTTTAAGGGTCTGTAAGGGGGAGAACAAAATAGGATGAAAGGGGAAAATAGAAGGATAGTCCAGGGAGAAATGGAGGAAGGGAACGAAATAACAAGAGAAGAAGTGGATCAGGCGATAGATAGACTGAAAAGAAACAAGGCTACAGGAGAAGATGGTATGGAGAACGAAGCAATAAAGTATGGAGGAGAAGGGATTAGAGAAGGGACGTCGAAGATCTGCAACAAGGTCTGGAAAGGAGAAGGGTGGCCGGAGGAGTGGGTGACAGGGCTGGTGTTACCGCTTGTCAAGAAAGGGGAGAGTAAGAAGGTAGAAGAGTACAGAGGGATCACTCTCATGCCAGTGGGTTATAAAACATACGCAGAAATTCTAAGAAAAAGGTTAGAGAATCAGATAGAAGAGAAACAATGTAATGGCTATGTCAGGCAATGAAAGAGAGGGAAATAGAGGAAGGGTTGGTGGAGAGGATAAAGGAAATTTTTACTTAAACGAGGATTAGGGTGAAGATAGGGGGGAAAAAGGGGGAGGTTTTCTGGACAGGAAGAGATCTAAGGCAAGGGGGCCCGTTGAGTCCGCTACCATTTAATATGCTGCTGGCAGACTTAGAGGAGAAGCTAACGAGAATTTTCGAAGAGTATGTGGGAACAAAAGAACTGACTGTGAACGTAGGGAAGACCAAGGTAATGTGCTTCAGAAATAGAAAGACCAAAATAGTTTACGTTTGGAAGATGAACGGAGAAACAGTGGAAGGTGTGGAGGAGTTCTGTTACTTAGGTTTTTGGTTTGAGGCAGGAGGGGGAAATGAGGTGCAGGTGAGGAAAAGAATCGAATGTGCGAGTAAAGTAATGGGCCAAGTATGGGGTATAGGAAAGAGAAGGTTCAATGACGATTGGAGAATGAGGGTTTGGATGTTTGATGCATTGGTTTGGGCGGTGTTGTGTTATGGAGTGGAGGTCTGGGGATGGAAGGAATATAGGAAAGTGGAAAGCATGTTAAGGGAAGAACTAGGAAGGGAAAAAATGGTAACTAGACAAATTAAGAGAGCCTGGAAGTTTGAAGAGAAGCTGAAAAGGGGAGAAGGGAGCAGAATAGCACTAGTGTGCTTGGACGAAGTTCGGAACAAGGAGACAAGGGGTAATTTGGGAAATTCGAAATGGGAGGAAGAAAGGAAAAAAATGAGGAGGGCTTGTGATATACAAGAAGGGGTACTGGAGTGGGAGAACATAGAGTTAGAGCTATTAGTAAAACAAGGAGAAGAGAGATGGATAAAGATTATGGATTCGAAGTACAATAGATGGTATATGATGGTCAAAGGGTTAGCGGAACCAGAATATTTGCAAAAAATAAAAAAGGAAGACAAATGGAATAGAGTGTTACGGTTTAGAATGGGAGAAGGAGTGAGATCCTGTATATATTGGATGGATGAAGAGGACAATCTGTGCAGAGTATGTGGATACGAAATGGAGTCATGGGCACATGTGTTAGAGAGATGTATAGGAGAGGAAGATGGACAGTTCAGTGTGGATGAGTGTGTAAGATGGATTTTGGATGGTAATGGACAGGGAGTGACGTGGATGAAAAAACTGGAAGAAGTAAGAGAAAGCAAGGGAGCAGGGCAGAGCCAAACGGGTAATCCTGTCTAAAGGAAAGTAACTAGCAAAAATTTTAAATTTTTAAATCGGTGAAAATGTATTTGATGGTAAGAGAAAACGGAAGTCCTGGAAGATTGCTCATTTGTAGAAGTTTAAGAACCAATAGTATTAATATTATTGTTATTTTAAGTAAGGCGAAACATTAGAATATAAGCAGCGGTTAAGTTAGGTTAAGGATGAAATGTAAATATATATACAGGGAGCGGAGTCCCTCAAACCCGTAAAAGGGAGAGATTAAATATACACTACAGTAACAGTAACAGATTTAAAATAGTTTCAAGATATTTTTAAGGGATTTTGGGGCGTTTTAAATCTGAAATTTCAGGAAATATAGAACTCCATGAAATTCTCGCAGCATTTTATGATACTTTATGAGATTTCACAGTCTTTCAAAGGTTTTCAAGTATATAGAGATATTTCTTAATTTTAGAGAATTTTTAAGTTCTTGACAGATTCCAGAGATTAATTTAATGATTTTCACTGCATTTTTCAAAAGTATTATTGCTCACAATAAATCAAGACCTCCACAGTTATTAATTAACTTTTTCCCTTGACGCGTTTTTCTGAAAGACTCCTAAATACATTTGAAACTCTTCCCAAAAATTATAATATTGCAGTTCAATTATTATAACTATTTTAATATTTCTAATATTTCTAATAATATCTAATACAACGCTGCTGAAGGCTGGTGACCTTCTCAGCATAAAACATCAAACAATTGCGACTCTCTCTCAGTTTCCTTTCCTTGTCCTCACTCCCCCCCCCCCCCAGTAACAGAAGTTTTGGTGGGACTAACGTTACAACTAGACTCTCCACCGTACGACGAATTACTACTTAACTTGGACATGATTTCGACTCGCTAAACAAATTTCGCGCAAAAAGGTGGTAGTTGGGTGTACAATCTAAACATGAATAATACAAACAATAAAGTAGCCTCGGAATGGACTTACACTTTGATTGACGAAATGCATACACACGGTAAACTTAAAGGTCGAGTTTCAGGCGGTGAATGGAGACTGGGTGTTTGGAATGCTAGAGGAGTGAATGATCTTAAAGTAATAGAACTACGAGAAACTCTGCACGTAAGGAAACTAGACATTTTATGTGTACCTGAGACGAAGAAAAAGGGTTGTGAAAGTAGAAACATAGAAAATGGGGTGTTGAAAGGCGGTTTTGAAATATGGTCAGGAGTAGATAGTGAATCACATGGTAGTCAAGGGGTCGGTTTCATTATTATGAATGAAAAAGCAAGACAGCATCTCAAAGATCAAGGATATGTATCGCCCAGATTGCTATGGGTTAGAATGAAGGTAGGAATCAGAAGATTATTCATCATAGCGTACTACGCCTCAGTTCACAGTGATCCGAGAGAAGTCAAAGACGCCTTCTGGGACACTTTAAATGATACAATAAGTATTTGCGATCAAGGTGAAAGAATAATTCTGCTAGGAGATATGAACGGATGGGTCGGCGTCCAACGTCAGGATACAGATACAGAAAGGGTACTAGGTAATTTTGGGGATCCAACAAGAAAAAATTATAAAGGGGAAAAATTAGTAAGCTTATGCTTAGAAAAGGGCCTATTTATTACAAATACTAATAAAAATAATGGCCAACAGCCATACCACGCTGAAAAAACCAGTTCTCGTCAGATCACTGAAGTTAAGCAGCGTTGGGCGCGGTTAGCACTTGGATGGGTGACCATTCGAGAAAACTGAGTGCTGTTGGTACATCGTGGGTGTGGTGAGCCCACACTTGTAGTTATTTACTACAAGTTATCAACCTAGAAACACTACCCGAATCGGGTAGTGTCACGCCTACCCCGAAAGGGAAATGGCTTAATGGTATACTTGGTTTAGACATAAAATGATCCACCTGTACACCTGGCGTAAAGGAAATAGCCACAGTATAATTGACTTTGTTATCGCGGATGAAAGACTAAGAGAACTAGTTAAAGATACAAGAGTCATGAGGGTTTCCGAATGCAATACTGATCATTACCTTTTAGTCTCCAAAATAAATTTAGAGCGACAATGGAGAAGAAAGAGAACAAAAAAAAACGAAACAAACGCGAATAAAGATTGAAAATTTACAGAAACCAGAAGTGCGAATAGACTTTCAAAATAGGTTAAACGAACGTAGATAGATAGATAAACGTTTATTTTTTAGCCTGCTGGCCTTAAAAAATTGACTTGCTTACACTTCCATTTTTTTTTACAGAATTTTCTTACAACTAAGCCTTAAAACTAACATCCTTCCACACCTTATATCTAACGCCGCTCGCTCTTATCGCATTGCCTTCCTCGCTTCGCCTCGCCTCGCTCGCATGTCCCTACTTTCTTGCTTGCCTCGCATTACCATACTCTGCCTCCGCGACTAATACCTAATACTTATCTACTATTTACAATATTTACAATTACTTATATTTACTTCCTCCTCTATTTACAATCTTTCCTTCTCCATTCCTCTTCCTCCTTCCTTCTCTTCTTCTCCATCTTATCCAATACTCCCTTCACCCATGCTACTGCCCTTTTGTCCCCCCTTTCATGCATCAATACCTCCATGCTTATCCCACTCCTTTCCACCTCCACGCACTCCTCCAACCAGTGCTCCACTCTTGCCTCCCCCTTCCCACATAGTTCACACATCCTCTTTTCCCTATCGAGCCAAAACCTATTGAAACCCTCCATGCACCCACATCTCATCCTCGCTATAAGCTCCTGACTTCCTTTCTCTCCTTTCTCACACAAATATTGCGCTCTCGCCCTTGGCATAATCCACACGTAGTTCCCATTAAACCTTGTCTCTCTTATTCTTTCTTCCCCTGCTGTCTTCTCTCTCTCCATGCTGTTTTTCTTAACCAACTCATATACCTTCCTTCCTTCCTCATGCATCCTTCTCAATTCATCAATATGCAGTCCATTCGTTCTAAAATACCTTTCTCTTTCAACCTCCATCTTCCCACCCCCTCTCATGTTCTCCTTCTCCCACCAACACTCCCTAACCAGCTTACTTCCCCCCTCTTCCAAAAATTTCTCCTCATATTTACACGCTCGACTCCCCGCTAGAATCCCTACACTCGTTCTCCCCGTCTCCCTCCTGACAATATAATTAGGCGTGTTCCTTGCCAACCCCAGTGTCCACTTTACATACCTCTCCTGTATCCTATTTACCTCTTCGCTTTCCTTCCACCCCCACACCTCTACTCCATACAATAGTACACTCATCACTAGTGAGTCAAACAATTTCATTCTCCTCCCAAAATCATCCGCGAATAACTTCTTTCCCAACCCCCACACCTGCCTCATCACCACATTTGCCCTCCTCACTCTCTCTTTTATGTGACCACCCACTCCGCCATTCCTCCGAAACAAGAAGCCCAGGTACACAAACTCTTTCACCGCCTGCACCGCCTTTCCCTTCCACTTCCACTCCCCTTCCTTATCCCTTCCACCTCCTTTTCTGAAAACCATAACCTTGGACTTTTCCGCATTCAGTTCTAACCTATTCTTATCCAGGTATTTTCTCAACCTCTTCATCATTTCCTTTAAGGCCTCCTCGCTTTTTGCCAACAACACTATGTCATCTGCGTACGCTAGCGACCAAATTCTAACCCCTCCTATCCTGACTCCTCCTACCACTCCGGCCTCCAGCTTACTTTCCATATCCGCAATAAAAATCGCAAAAAGCGTCGGGCTAAGCGGACACCCTTGTCTTAACCCCTTATCCATCCAGAATCCCTCCGAAATCCCCTGTCCTCCTCTTACCTTATCTTTGGTTTCTTCATATATCTCCCTTACCCTCTCGATCAGGCCTCTCTCCACTCCCCTCTCCTGCATCGCCTCCCACAACCTCCCCCTATCCACCGACGGAAACGCGCCTTTTAGATCCACAAAAAACGCGTACACTCTCGATCCCTTCTTCGCTAATTCTCTATCCACCACGTGCTGTAGAACGTAGATATTGTCGATAGTACTCCTACCTGCCCTAAAGCCCGCCTGCGTCTCTGGCAATATTCCTTTCCCCTCGACATCCTTCCGCAGCTTCTCCGCTACTACCATCGCGTATACTTTATACGCCGTATTCATTAGCGTAATCCCCCTATAATTTTCCTGCCTATCCCTCTCTCCTTTCTTATACAGAGGCACTATTAATCCTTCTCTCCACCCTCGTGGGAATCCCTCCCCCCTCCATACTTTCTTCACTACCTCCTTCAGCCTCTCCCTAACCTCTTGTGTACTAAACAGCCATGCTTCGTTCTCTAGCCCATCCAGCCCTGCTGATTTTGACCTTTTTAACTTCCTTATCTGTTTCTCTATCTCCTCGTCATTCAACTCCTCCATCTCTGCCTCCCCCGTTCTTCTACTACCATCATCTCTCTTCCTTGAATCTGAGCCCTGAAATGATTCTTTAAAAAACTCCCTCCACTCCTCACTCCCTATCTTGTCGCTTATCCCTACTCTACGCTTCCTAAACCTATTTATTATCTTCCAGACGTCCCCTTCTGTCTTAACATTTCCTAACTCCTCCTCCCGCTCTTTCTCCTTTTCCTGTTCTTTCTTCTTACACATCAATCTAAACCCCTTCCTCATTTCTACGTACTCCTCCCTTTTCGCAGTACCCTCTTTCCACTTCTTGTACTTCCTCTTCACCTTCCTTTTCATCTTTTTACATTCCCTATCCCACCACGGCTTCACCATTCCTTTCTTCTTCTTTTTGAATACCTTCTTTTGCACGCACCCTTTCACTTTCTCTTTTAAATCCTCCCATATCTCTTCCACCGTCTCCCCTTCGAAGCGTACGTTCCCTAACTGCTCCTTATATTTCTCTATCGCCTCCCTCGTCCAGCTAACCCTCTCCCCCGTCGACACTTCTTCCCCACCTTGCCTTCCACCGTTCTCACCCCTTATCCACAACCCTAATGGCTGATGGTCTGATTCTACCCTCCCTTCTACTGCGAATCTCTCCATCTCCTCCCACCCTTGCATATTCATAACTACATAATCTATTACCGATACCCCCACCTTACCTACGTATGTGTATTCTCCCTCTTCGTCCCCAGTTGCCATACCATTTGCCACCGCCCAGCCTCTATCCTCCATCCAGTCCCTTAGAATCTCCCCCTCCTTATTTATTCACCTATCCTTTGAGTTCCTTTCGAAGCTCTCCCCTTCCCTGTAAAGGCCCCCTTCCCTCCCCATCCTCGCGTTAAAGTCCCCACCCAGTACAACCATACCCTCTTCTCTTTCACCTAACAGGTCTTCCACCCTTTCTTTAATTCTTTCCATCCCATCCTTATTGTACACTGTCACAAACTTACACATTCCCCCTCCTATCTTTACTTTCCTCATTTGCACTCCCTCCCCCTCTACCTCTCCGTGAGCTTCTTCCTCTAATCCATCTCTAATCCCCGTTATAATTCCCCCACTAGCCCTTCCTTTCTTCTTCACTCTAACCGCCTCCTGGAGTCTCCACCTATACCCCCTTGGCAGCTTTGGCTCTATTCTATCCCATTCCTTTCTTTCCACCCACGTCTCTACCAGTCCTACCACATCAAATTCCTGGATATACCTCCAGAACTCCTCATCCTTCTTCTTTACCCCTGCTACGTTCCAGTAAAGCACCTTCACAACTCCTCTACCCTGCATTACCCCCGCCCCCCTACTTCCTACGAAACAAATTCCCCTGCACTTCCTTCAACACCTCTTTCTCCTCGTCCCACACCCACATTTTCTCGTCTATTTTTATTTTCCGATATCCTACCTTCGCCGATCTCCCTTCACTCCTCTCCCTCCTAGCCCTGTCGTACAGCATTCTCTGTACATCCCTTTCCTTTCTCGTCAAATCGTGATCGATGAACACTTCCTTATCCTTTATCCTATTTTTATTTCTCATTACCCCCAATTTTTCTTCCCAGCTCTCCAACTCCACAACCGCCACTTCTTTCTCCTTCCTCCCCTCCAACTTAACTTTCCCTACCCTGCCTTTATTCCACCCTATGCTCTGTAGCAGCGCTTCCACACCCTCCCTTTCTTCCCCGCTCTTCATCTTCAACCCTCTTATCACAATATTATTTCTCCTGTCTGCCTTCTCCTTTCTCTCCATTCTCAACTCCATTGCCCTTATCCTTTCCCTATCCGCCCTCTCCTCCTTTTCATTCCTACGCTCTCCCACTTTCTCTTCTATCATATTCCCTACCCTCTCCCAAATACCTTTAATCTCGCCCCCGCTACTACCCCCGACTCCTATTTCCATTTCCGTCCTGCCCTCCACCTTCTCAAGCCTTTTTTCCGTCCTTTCTTTCCACGCCCTAATCTCCTCTTCCATCTGTTTTATTTTAACTTCTTTTTCTTTTCTTTCCCTCTCTAACCCATCTACTCTCTCTCTCAGCTCTTTCACCTCCTTTTCCCATTTCTCATCTCTGATTCGCAGGTCTTCCCTCATACCTTCCATCTGCTCCTTGGTCCCCCTTACTTCCTCCCTCAGCCCCCTGATCTCGCCTATCAACATCCCGAGAGCCTCCTTTTCCAACATCCCCTCCATTTTTTTGGGGGGTGACCTCGGGGTTATCCCGCTTTTTTTAAACGGGCTCTCGACCTCGCTTTTCTCCGGACTCTCTTGGCTGTCTCTCTTCCTTTTCAAGAGATCCTCCCCGTCACTTGCGCTTGACGCTCTCTCCCTTACCTTCTCGCGTCCTTCGTTGCCACCGTCCCGATTTCTCCCTCTCCCCGACGCACCGCTCGACACCGGGCGACGCGTTGTTGGCCGTCGTGGCTTGTGGAAAATTCCCTCCCCGTCGGTTTCACTACCAGCACTGCCAGTACTCTCGCTGCCCACCTCCCGCTCTACCGCCGGTAAATGGGATCTATCCATGCAGTACCTGCCGCAACCGACAGATGTCTCTGCAAAATTTTGGCGTCTTTCGCCGCCAAATTTTCCTTTTTTTTTTCCCCCTTTTTTTTTTTCAATTCCTCAGTCCCTGCGGACACCCCTTTCTCTCCCTTAGCATCCCCTAACTTTTCGAGAACCACCCTTGAACCCTCGAAAGCCCAGGACTCCTGACCACGAACTCCCCCGCTTACTTGCCAACCTAACCTCACTTTCCCTATCCAGCTAGATACCACCTCCCACACACGCTGAAACTCACTTTTTATCTCCACAATTCACCCCACACAACCCTACTCACCTCCTCGGCTTCCACCCTCACACTCCACTCACACCTTCCACACAAATTCCGTAAAATTCTCTCTCCACCTGTCACTTAACACGTTCTCACTTCCGCCACCAACATGCAAGTCGGTTAAACGAACGTATAGATGAGAAAATTTGGAAGGAACTATTAAGCAATAAAGATTTAGAGGGCGCGTGGACTTTACTACGGGATATCATTGTAGTCAAGTCATCTGGACGGAAAAATGGTGCAAATTCGGTAATTTTTGGCGGAGTCATTTTTTTCTCTTAAATGCTTCATTAAACTAAAAAAAAGGTGTTCTACCACCAATAGTCTAGGAGTTACGGCCTATAAAAGAACCCCGATTTTTTTCAATTTTATGCCAAGAATAGATCGCGAGTTAGCACCTGCCGAAGGTGACTCATTTCGACCTGAATTTACAGGTAAATGCCCAGAGTTCAGTTTTTTCTAAATAGCTCGTTTCGGGGTTGTCACAAAAGAAAGTTCCTAGAGAATGCATAAAAGAGGACTAAATTCTGCTCGAACCGGCGCGAAGAGGATTCATGCAGAGGTTACATGACCGTTGGGTCAATATGCACCCGGAATATGCTCATCAAACGCCTCAGTATTTGAGAGATCAGGTATCCTTTTTGCGAAAAAACGGATATGAAGCTCTTCATCAACAAGAAGAAGAGCAGCATCCTCCAGCGAACATTCCACCCGTTCCAGCAAGACCACCTTTGCAGATAGCCGATAATGCTAACATGAGAAGTGGGAGATCTATCCACCAAAAAGTCTTTCTCAGGATGGACAGATTAGCTGAAGCTAATACTGCTCTCCCCGATTTGCTCCCCGAAGATGTTAATCTCTGGAATCTGTACTGTGTTGTTTAGGAGAAGGCGGTCTCCCTGCTTAGCGACAGTAGAAATAACGATACTTCAGTACGTCTGAGTAAGACTCGCGAGCGTATTGCACAGCTTCAATTCAAAATTGAAACGGCGACACGGCATGCATCAAATATTCAGTGCGTGATTAGCTACATAACATTAAATAAAATATTCACTCCAAAAGTTAGAGCACTTGCTTGAAACTTAAGGAAAGCAAATCACACGCTGAACAAGTTTAAACTGTTGACCATCAAGCAGCACTAGACGAAAAAAATAAGATCTCTTTCAACAGCGAAACAGCGCCTTGAACGGCGAGTAAAGTGGATTCAGGAAAATTCCACCTTTTCTACTCATCCTTCCCGTCTGTTCAATAAAACGTCACGTGCCGTTAAAAATCCGCCTAGTCGAGAAGAGATTGAAGTCTTCAGGGAACAAGTATATGGAGATACTTATCAGCTAAATGAAGACGCTTCAGATATATCACTCTTTCTTAACTTTTGCCAAAGACAAAGGTTACAAGGTCCAGAGGAAGAGTGTCCACTAATTACTGCTGAAGAAGTGAAGAAAGTTATCGCTAGAACTAAGAACTTTTCAGCGCCAGGGCCAGATAAAATCAACAACTTTTGGTGGAAGAAGTTTACTTCTACGCACCAACAGCTACCTCGTATATTTACTACTTTCTTAAACGGAGAACAACCCGCCCCGCAGTGGCTAGTGGAAGGACGCACGGTATTGATCCCTAAGACCGGAAATTTGTCAAGTCCAAAGAACTACAAGCCCATAGCATGTTTAAACACCAGCTACAAGCTATTCAATGGCATCCTCAAAGAGAGGATATTAACATGTATCGAGCTGGTATGGAGTGCAATAGTTGAACAATGTGGATGCAAGAGAGGTCTGGCAGGTTGATTTTTTAAAAAGCATTTTGAATGGATAATATCAGAACTGTTGGCCAAAATGGCTGGTTAACGAACGCATCCTTCCTTTATAGGCCTTGAAACAGTATACCAAGGGGTAGTCCAATCAGATAATTCCTTTGAAAGTTACCACGTTCACAGATTAAAATGAAAACGACCGACGTAAAAACTATTTTTTCTGACTCGGGGGGCCTCCAAACGTCGACATTTGATGGAATCCACGAAAGTCATTTTTCACATAAAATCAATACCTTCTCATTATAATGAGAATGCAATAATTCATTATTTTTTGTGCGATAAAAATTTGAATTTTCGATTTTTTTTTCAGGAAAATTCTAAAAGTCGTTATGATAATCTTGTGGGACATGTGGAAAGAAACACTTTTTCTATCTTGATTTTTTTTTTGTATCGTGCGTTGTTTTGCCGAAAATGTTACTTTTCGTTTTTTTTTGGGGGATTTTGAAAATACTGTAAATCTGACAATTTTCTTTTTATCAAAAAAAGTCGTGAGGATAAATTGTTTGAATTTTCGAGTACTATAAGCGGCCGCACATATAATTTTCAAACTTAGAAAAAAATGGTCTAAACATTTTTGAAAATGCTCTAACTTCTTGAATTTTCATCCAAAATAGCTGGTTGACGAAATCAATCTTTCCTTTTGCCCCCTGAAACTGTGCGCCAAAGCACAATTCAATCCGATTAGTCTTTCAAAAGTTATCCGATATACAGACGACGACGAGAACGACAACGACGACGACAACGACAGACAGACAGACACCGACGTAAAAACTATTTTTTCTGATTCAGGGGGCCTCAAAACGTCGACATTTCATGGAATCCGCGAAAGTAATTTTTCACATCAAATCAAAACCTTCTCATTATGTTGAGAATGTAAAAAAAACGCTTCTTTATAACAATTTTCTTCATATATCTCCTTAACTATGCATAATTTCAATAAAACTTATGTAAAAAAAAAAAATACTTATTTTGATGAGGCGCATATTTTATATTCTTTACAATTTTGAGTTATGATTGACCGTTTTGGAGAAAAATTGATTTTTCTGTTGAAAGAAGACAAATTTACGATGAACGACCTCTAAATATTATCCAATTTATTTCTCGTTTCAGAAGGTTCATTTTTAACCCAAAATGAACAAAAAAAATCGAAGATTCAAGTTAAGATTCGAATTTCCTTTTTTTTGAACACCTCTAATATAAATAAATATATATATATATATATATATATATATATATAATTTGAAGCGAAATCTTTACCTGGCGTCCAAATGCCTGGTTTATTTAAGCATTCGGAAGAACATTCCAAAAACGCTATAAGCTTTAGGTAATTAGACGAAACTTACAATAGAGTATAAAAACATGCTTTAAATGCCTATCTAATATTTTATTCTGATGTTCATCTAATTAATGAAATACGCTATTAAAAAATAATAAGAATAATGATTTTATGTAATATGTTTAAAGCCCTTTTCATTTAGGTACACGGTTTTACAGATTTCGAAGGTAAACGTTTTATTTTTATTTTTAAATGTGGCCAATTTTAATTATCTTTATAATATCACAAATTTCATAAACTATTCCTAACCGCGTGACTCAAGTGCAACCTGAAAATTGGAACGAGAATGAAAAATATTGAAGCCTATTTTTTCGGATGAGTATTTTATACCAATTTATATTAATCTTGCGATCAAATGTGATTTCTCAAGCTAAAAACTTCAAATAACGCTGAAACTTTCTTCTTAATAAAAATTTAGACCTACACGCCTCATATGATGATAAAGGGGGGGGGGGGGAGCTTGATATGTTTCTATATTTTTCACTAAAACCTATTATTTTCAATTCAATTATTTTATTTCCAATATTTCAAGCAGGAAAAGCTTGATATATATTCATTTATAGTGATTTGAAATTATTTTGGGGTATTCGAAGGAATTCTCCATTGATTTTAATTGTTTGAAAGGAATTTCAAAAAAAAAAATTTCTTTTGAAAATCCTGGCATATTACGGCTTTTTGACAGGTTCGAGGGACTAATTTAATTTTTTTTAAATGGGATTAATTTAATGGAAAATCTGAGTTTTTATTTTTATTTAATTCAATGATTTAAGAGAATTTCAAGTTATTTTTAAGAAATTTTGGGGCGTTTTGAATCTGAAATTTCAAGAAATATAGAATTCCATGAAGTTTTCGCGCCATTTTATGATACTTTATGAGAGATTTCACGGATTTTGAGGTAGATCGACCATTTAGAAGTAGTTTTTTTCTTGCGTTTAGAAATTTAAAAAGATAAATTTTATCTTTTTTAAATAAGGAAAAATTGTTTGATATTCGAAAAATCAACAATACGACATCTACCATATTTGTTTTCGTCTCTGGGACGCATCGATCGACCTATTGTTAAAATTTTTTTGACCTACCAGTACCGGTTTATAAAGTTTCAAAAAATGGTTTATTCTGTTTATATAAAAAAACTGTTTTGATATTCAAAATACGACAATATTATATGCAGCGTATTTGTTCGCCTCCTTGAGACGCATCGATTGACCTATTTATGAACCTTTTATGACCGACCAGTACCGATTTATGAAGTTTGAACGAAATTTGTGTATTCTGTTTATATGAGAAAAACTTTGTTCATATTAGGAGTACTACAGTACTGTATTTGACATATTTGTTTGCGTCTTTGAGACACGTCGAATGACCTATTTACGAACCTTCGATAAGCTCTTATGATCTATCAATACCGATTTATAAATTGAAAAAATATGTTGTTTATCTTGTTGATATAAGGAAAACTTTTTTAATATTTGGAAAACAACTATAATGCATATAAGATATTTGTTCGCGTGTTTGAGACGTATCGATTGCAAAAATTAAGAACTTTTCATGATCTACCATAACCTACCAATATCGTTTTTAAATTTTCCAACAAAATTAGTTTGCTTGTTTATAAGAAGATTTTTTTATATTGGGAATATAACAGTACTGCATTTGATGCAATATTGTTCGCGTCTTCGAAACACGTGGATTGATCTTTTGACGAACTTTGTAAGACCAGTATTGATTAGTCAATAGCTACTCGGAAAGTTTTAAGAAAAGTTACATTGTATATATGAGGTTTTAATTTGAAATATAAGACTACCGTAGGTTAAAGCGTTGTTCATTGTAACAGAGCACATCAATTTGAATTTTGTTGGGCCCTCTAATTTTCTGAAAATAAATTATTCGGAAAGACAGAAATATAAGCTTGAAAAATATTAAAAGTATCAATTTTTTTCTTTCGTTAGGCAAAAACTCCCTCTATGAGGAAGCAAATTTATTTGATACTTATGAGGAAGCAAAATGCTCATAAAAAGTGAACACAAATAAATACACCCATAGTGAATACGTCCATAGTACTTCGCAGCCGTATTATGATAATATTTTAATATATTTCCAATTAATTTGCTCACAATAAATCAAGACTCAGAAGATTATTTATTATAACGTGCTACGCCCTAGTTGATAGCGATCCGAGAGGCGTCAAACACGCCTTCTGGGACACTTTAAATGATACAATAAGTACTTGCGATCAAGGTGAAAGAATAATTCTGCTAGGAGATATGAAATGGATGGGTCGGCGTCCATCGTCAGGGTACAGATACGGAAAGGGTGCTAGGTAAGTTTGGGGATCCAACAAGAAAAAATTATAACAGGGAAAAATTAGTTAGCTTACGCTTAGAAAAGGGCCTATTCATTACAAATACTTGGTTTCGACATAAAATGATCCACACGTACACCTGGTGTAAAGAATGCAATACTGATCACTACATTTTAGTCTCCAAAATAAACTTAGGGCCGGGATGGAAAAGAAAGAGAACACAAAAAAAAACGCGAATAAGGATTGAAAGTTTACAAAAACCGGAAGTGCAAATAGATTTTCAGAATAAGATAAACGAACGCATAAATCAGGCAACTTGGGTGACACTAATAGATAATAAAAATGAAGAGGCCCCATCAGCCTTGTTTGTGGATGTCATTGTTAGGAGTGCGACGAAGTGTGTCGTACGGCGGTTGTAGGAAGAAAATCTGGTGATGCATGGTGGAATAATGAAATTAAGACAGCCCAACAGGAAAAGAAAGAAGCGTACAAGAGAACGTTGAACACTACAGGTCTTAGCGATGAGGAGCGAAATAGGCTCAAAAATGATTACAGACCCAAAAATAGGAAAGTTAAACGACTAGTCAATAAGATTAAAGATAAAACCAGAACAGAAGAAGAGGATAAAATACAAAACGACTTTGAAGGAAGCAAGAAACTAATATTTAAACAGATGAAGGAAAGTAAAAATACAGAGATTGTCAGCATGAGAAACAGCAAAGGTGAAATTCTATATGATACAGACAGGATAGTAGACGCTTTAAAAGACTCTTTTAAAGAATTATTAGGAGGTGAAGATGTAAGGCAACAGAACTTCGACATAGTTCATAATGTATTAAAAACACAATTTAAAAAGTCTGTCTACTTTGAACCTGCAGCTCCTTATTAGAACCTGCTTTGACGCTATTTAAACCTATAGCCCCTACTTTAAGGTTTTTATTCCTAGAGAATGAAACATTAGAGCCTCCTATGACTCCATTTGAACCTACACGCTCTATACTTTGAATATTTAGAAGCTACAGTCTTCCAATTCAAGAACCTACTTTCACGCTATAAAACCTCTCTTCGTTGGTGTTGACCCTACTTTGCATCTTTTAAACTTACTATCTTAAAATTCGAACGCTACATAACCTTTTTTCTTTAATATATATATATATATATATATATATAATTTTAAAAAAAGTTAAACAACCACCGCAGGGTCCCACTAAGAGCAACTGCTATCCAAAAAAATGTCAATAGCCCCCAGTAGCACCGCGGTAAATCACACCTATGGCCACGTCTCACAAACGTGAGATGGGTGGTCATAGGCAACGACGAAATCACAACGACAGGCTGGTGAAACCCTCGTGTGTCTTGAGGACACGAAGCGACCCAAGGATGACAGCTTTCTGCATCCATCTCGCAAGTGCCTTGGCACATTTTTGGCACGCGGGTATGGCTTTGAGGTTACGAACCAGTGATAGTTTCGCCCCTCCGAGAGCACCTATCACAAGGACAATTACTTGTACTGAATATTTTGGGTACAGTCGTTGTAGCTCTCTTTTAAGGTCTTGATACCTCTCCTCTTTTTCTTTCTCCTTTGCAGTGATGTTGTATTCGGACAGAGCCGAGAACTCGATCACCAATATAGTTCGTTTCTCGAAGTCTTGGAGAACAATGTCAGGCCTCGAGTGCGCAACGGAGACTGCTGCCCGAAAATCGTAGTTCCAGAAAATTTGGCACTTCTCGTTTCGGACAATCGACTCTATCTCCTTTGGAGCGTTCGGCAGGGCGTGGTCGCGGCCAACACCGTAAGAGCGACAAAGATGGTAATAAAGCACTCTTAGGGCCGCATTATGTCTGTAGATATACGTCGTTCCAGCGTGGGTCGGACACCCTGATAGTATGTGTTCTAGGTACTCAGCGTGTGCATGACACGCTCTGCACCTATCACTGGGAACTTCTTGACATAAAATGCGATCACGGTATGCTGAGGTGGAAAGGACACCGTCCTCGCATGCGAAAATAAAACCCTCTGTACCTGAATTAAGCCCTGATGATTTGAGGAAAGCAAAAGTTTGCTCCTTCG
>CAKNYM010044332.1:12493-27682 GCA_932195095.1 Andricus curvator | reverse complement strand
CTGGTGCATCAGCACACACAAAAGGATTATTTCTGAATCCTACCTTTTCAAGTTTCTTTTCAACTTTTCAACATTACTTTGTAATTCACGTCGATTCTTAAAATTGTGAACTTAAAGATTCGGAGAATCTGCCGACAGAAAAATGAACGGATCGTAAATTCTACAGAGATTTCTCAAGTCTATCGGGCTGAGATAGCTGAATATTTCATCCGCTATAAGAAAAGGTATCACAGCCTCAAAACTTTTGTTCAGAACCCTCAAACTCACCTCTAACAAATTTTTCATGTTCACGCCCCGCCTGATCTGATCGTTCAAATCTTCTGAATATATAGGAAACAGTTTTCCTAAATCCAAACCTTTCACGGCTTCGATAACGTCTTCATTCCTAGCGTAGGCTGCTAATTTTGCTTCATTAGCGCTCAAAAGATCGAAAAAGGTTACTCTACCACTGATCAGCATGTCCTTCATTCCTCTAATTTCCTCTTTGCACTCTTCACAGTAACTCTGGGCAAACGCATTGGTTATCAGCCACAAATGTTCTTCTCTCAGTACCATGCCACAACTTTCCTTTCTGACAATCCACTGTGTTATGAGTCGGCCAATTTTTCTGAACCTCTCACAGTCCTCTACAAACTTAACGACTTCATCGTCTTTACAGAGGCAATCAAACACATTTACGTTGCGTTCCATGTGTTTATTTAGACGACCAATCAATGAACCGAAGGTTCTTTTGAACGCTTTTAAACCTTCGCTGAAATCACTGTCGCAAAGCATCAGCAGCTTTATTCCTGTGACATATCCCGTACCACAAGAGACCGTGAACAAAGGACGCAAGAGATTATCTGTAAAGGCTGGAACAGTCAAAGCAGAGCCATGCTCTAAAAGAAGCTTCATTACGGTAACGATCTCGTCATTATCCGGGATGTTTTCTGTCTTTAACTTTTTTATTTCTCCCAAATGATCTTCCATTGCGCAGAGAATCAGATGCTCGGCGGGCAAATAACCCTCAAATTCTTGAGTTAAATCAGCTCCGCACTCGACTAAGAACTTGATCACTCTTTTATCTAATCTTTCATAAATGGCGTAATGGAGTAAGGGGGAGCCATCTTTAGTCAGTTGTTTAAGCGAGGCTCCTTTCTTTATGAGCAGTTTACACATATCTAGGTCGTTTTCCGTTATTGCATGAAAGAGGGCCGTAACTCCATCCGAACACACGTGATCAACATGAGCGCCATGCTCAATTAGCTTCGATACTATCTCCTGACTGCGAACATCAACGGCACAATGGAGAGGAAAATCATACTTAACATAGTGATTAACAGACGCTCCATTTTTTAAAAAGAAATCAACTATTTCCGTACTTTTAAGTTTGATGGCATATTGCAGCGGCGTGAGACCATCTTCCAAGAATGAGCTGGATGCGAGTTTCAAAGGATCCATGTACTTCAAAAGTAGTCGAACAATTCCTAAGTTTCGTGTTATAATTGCTGTGAAGAATGGCCGGCGATTTTCTGCACCAGCCTCAACGTCCGCACCAGCTTCCAGAAGACAAGCAACAACTTCTTCACGTTCAAAACATACTGCGAAGAAGAGGGGTGTATTATTGAGCTCAGATTTTGCGTTCACATCAGCCCCACGTTTTAGAAGCAGCTTGACAATTGATGCACTGCCTATTGAAGCGGCACAATGAATCGGTGTACAGACACCTTTTTCCACGTCAGAGAAAATCGAATCGCAGGTCAACATCTCTTCAAGCTTCGATTTCACCTCTCTCTTTATTGCGGGTACGTTTTGCAATTTCGTGTGTAGATCAGCTCCACTGTCCAAGAGGAATTCGACGATATCTTCGCGTCCACGGAAAACAGCCTGAAAGAGTGGCGAAAAAATTCGATTATTTAGATCTGCGCCACTTTCGAGAAGAAGAGCCAGGATGTTCTTGTGGCCTCCTGAAGCTGCAGCATGCAGAGGTGTCAGGTAGTCTTCGAAATGAGCATTTGGGTCGACTCCTAGGTCCAGCAACATTCGAACGACTTCAACGTGACCATAAAATGCCGCCAGATACATGGCGATGTAACCTTCTAGCCAATATTCTTTGCTCTTCACTTGGCCATGTTTTAAGAGAAGTTCGACTACTCTTTTATTACCTACTCCAGCAGCAGTGTAGGTAGGTTTGAAGCCATTCTTGCAAAAATGATCGTCGTACAATCCTTTTTCCAAAAGAAGCGAGACTACGTCTTCGTGGTCGTTTATGACGGCTATATGCAGGGGTGTCAAGTTTTCTCGAGAATCCGGCAAGTTTATTGATGCAATATCGCATCCACTGTTCAAAATCGCAGCAACAATAGAGAGCGATCCATTCTTGGCTGCGAAGTGTAATGGACTGACAGAAAATTCGTCGATTGTGGGCTTTGCATCACGTCTTAGAAGCAGTTTTACGATTTCATAGTTTTTATTGTATGCAGCAATATGCAGGAGTGAAGAACCATTTGGCATTGGTCGCTGTTCGAATAAGAAAAAGTCACTGAAGCCTGGCGGAGGAGGCTTTTTTACAGCGTTCGGATCTGCACCATTGTCCAAGAGAAGTTTTAAAATGTCCGTTCTGTTTCCTGCCACGGCATAAAAGAGTGGCGAAATTCCGTGCGAACAGAGGCAATTGACGGGAGCCCCATTCTCGATCAGTTTCGAAACAACATATTTGTTGCAGATATCTGGGTTATCACTTGTCAAAGTTTGACAAAGTAAATCGTAGGCAGGTTGCCATGATCTTACAAACAGATCATCAAAAGCACTTGAAAGAGCTCTCGCCTTTTCTGCATCACCTTTCGCGATTGTAGAAACTAAGTCTTTTTTAAGTTCGCTCAGAGACATTCTTGGATGCTCCCTGAAAAGAGAAAAGCGTCACAGGTTAATTTTCGGGCTATAGGTAAACTGTAATAAGTATTTTCAAGAAACTTTCATCCTTTTCTCATTTTTTTGTTTAAATGCGAACTTTTTAAAAGTCTGTTATATTTTTGGTTCAGAATTCATCTCATTTGGCTTAAAATTCTACTATTTAATTGAAGATTTAACTATTTTGTTAAAAGTTTGCTTTTTTAGTTGAAAATTAATTTTCTTAACTGAAAATTTAACTAATCCTTTTTTGGCTGCAAATTGGTAGTTTTTAGTTAAAAATTCAATCATTCAAATACTTGGTTTGAAGTTGTACCAATCCTATATTAAAAAGCGCATGGCGCCATTTTCGATTATTTCTCGAAATAACTCGAAACAATTTGAAACTATTGTTGTCCGGAAACTCGTATTTATGATTGGTTGGAGCTGTCCTTCCTTTTTTCCGTTTAAAATAAAAAGTCTGCAAACTTCAGGTTTATGAGAAATGTAAGGTTATCTAAATAATATATTAAATAATAATAATCAATTAAGACAGGTGTCCAGCATGTAATGTAATGTGTAGATTTTTGAAGATTTCAAAAATAAAAAAGCTTTTTAAGAATTTTAAAAGGTTTCAAGATAATAAAAAAATTTCTTAAAATTCCTGGGAAAATTTCAACTGATTTTTGAGTTTTAAAATAAATTTTAAGAGAAAATTGACAAAGATTTCAAAAGATTTTGAATCATTTTCTAAAATTTCGAAAAAGAATGGGAACGATTTTCAAGCCAAATCTTTCAATTAGCAAGACTACAAAGATTTATAAAAATTAGGAGTAAGTTTAAGTTTAAGACATTTCGCAATTTTAAAAAGATTCAAATTAATTCAAAATTTGAAAATATTTCAAAATTTTTGAAAAATGTACATTTTTGAATATTTGGAAAAAAATTTGTGAAGCTTCTTAAAATTTTCTTAGAATTCATGGGAAAATTTGAACTGATTTTTGATTTGGAAAAATTAATTTTATGAGAATATTTAAAAACATTTTAAAATATAACAAAATTTTTTAAAGATTAAAAAAGATTTCTGAAATCGTTGTAACAGATCCTGGAAGATTTAAAGGGAATTTTCCTAATTTTTCAGAATTTAAAAGAAAATTTTTGGAAATAGAAAAAAAAATGATTTGAAATTTGACAATATTTCAAAAAATCTAAAACAAAATGTAAATTTTTGAGATTTCGAAAAAAATGTCAAAGCTTTTTAAGAAGTTTAAAAGGCTCCAAGAAAATGAAAAAACTTTATTAAAATTCCTGGTAAAATTTAAACTGATTTTTTTATTTTGAAAATAAATTTTAAGACAAAATTGAAAAAGATTTTAAATTATTCTCTAAAATTTCGAAAAAGAATTGGAAAGGTTTTCCATCAAAATCTTTCCATTAGCAAGATTTCAAAATTTTATATAAAATATAAAAATTTTTTTTTAAAGATTTCATGATGATAACAAATATTTCTCATAATTAATGGAATAATTCAAAAAATTTTTTTAACATTTCAAAAGATTTCCAAAATATTGTCAAAATAGAATCTGAAAGATTTGAAGGCAATCTTTTTATTTTTTCAGAATTTGAAGACAAATTTTGAAAGAATTCGAAGAATTTTAGAATATATTTAGAAGGTTTAAAAGTTTTTAAAATGGTTAAAAAATGATTTTAAGTTTGAAAAGATTTACAAAAATTTTGAACAAAATGTACATTTTTGCAGATTTCGATAAAAATTTTGAAGCTTTTTAAGAAGTTTAAAAGGCTTCAAAAAAATAACAAAAGTTGCTTAAAATTCCTGGGAAAATTTAAACTTAATTTTTATGTTTAAAATAAATTTTAAGAGAAAATTGACAAAGATTTCCAAACTTTTAAAATTATTTTCGAAAATTTCAAAAAATCTTTCCGTTAGCAAGATTAAATTTTTTTTTTTAATTTCAAAAGGTTTCACAATAATACAAAATATTTATCATAATTCATGGGATAATTTAAACTGATTTTTTTATTTTGAAAAATTAATTTTAAGATATATTTAAACAAAATTTTAACATTTAAAAAAATTGTCAAAACAGAACCTGGAAGATTTGAAGCCATCTTTTTTAATTTTCAGAATTTTAAGAAATTTTTTGAAAAAATTCAAATAATCTCAAAAGATATTTAGAAGGTTTAAATATTTTGGACAGGATTAAAAGATAATTTGACATTTAAAAAGATTACGACATTTTTTTTTTTAATGAAAATTTTTGAAGATTTCGACAAGATTTTCGAAGATTCCTGGGAAAAATTTCATTATTTTGAAAAATTAATTTTTAGAGAAAATTTAAAAAGGGTTTAATATATTTCAAAAGATTTCTACAAATGTCGAAAAAATTTTGGAAGATTTCTAGACTTCTAAAAGTCTTACATATCTTTCAAACGCACTCAAATTTATTCTAACATTTTGCAAAATTCTGCAAAATACAAAAATGATACTTTTACGATATTTCTGAAATCTTCAAAAATCTTTTTGATTTTTCTCAAGAATCTTAAGGAAATTATATTTCTATAACCTTAAAAACAAATTACCAAATGAAACTAAAAAAGAAATATTGATCGAAATTCTAATTTTGTATTCACAAAATAATAATTTTCTGCCATTTAAAAAAAGAGTCTGCAAACTTCAGGTTTATGAGAAATATAAGGTTATTTAAATATACTATGTTTAATAATAACAATAATCAATGGAAACATTTCAGTGCATATTTAGGTAAAATTAATGTAGGTACTAATATATAATAATAATAATAATAATAACAATATTTTATTTAATTGAAAAAGCTTCAGGTTCCGAACTATTTAATATAAATTTTCCAATTTGAACAAGGTAGATGAATTTTTAACCAAATAGCTAAATTTTCGACCAAAAAGATTAATTTTATGCAAAAAAAAAACGATTTTTCAACAAAATGTATGAAACCTCAACCAGATAGTTTAATTTATAACTATAAAAGACAAAATTTCAATTTATAGTTGAATTTTGAATTAATAATGATCAATTTTGAACCAAAAATGAAATAGTTCATCTGTCAGTGAAAAAAACTATTTTGAACCGAAATGATGAATTTTCAACCAAGATTATGAATCCTTATCTGGAATAGTTGAATTTTAAGCAAAAGAGATAAATTTTTAACTAAAATGATCAACCTTTAACTGGAATAGTTGAATATCTACCAAAAAATATGAATCTTTGACTAGAATATTTGAATTTTCAACCGGAGTGATTCATTTTCACACAAGAAGATTAATTTCTACTAAAACAGACGAATTTTCAACTAAAGAGATGAATTTTTAACTAAAATGATGGAATAATCAACTGAAATAGTTACATTTCCAGTTTAAAAAAATTACTTTTCAAGAAAAAACAACAATTTTTTAACAAAATAGTTAAAGTTTCAAATATTTCGAATTTTGAACAAAATATCTTATTTTTCGACCAAGGAGATAAATTTTCAATTAAAATTATGATTCATTTACCAAAAAAATTAATTTGTAACAAAAGAGTTTAACTTTCAACCAAGTAATTAAATATCCATTCCAAAAGGAGGAATTCTGAACAAAAAATGTAGTATTCGATATTTTAACCAAAGATTATTTTAATTTTTAATAAAAAACAGTTGAACTCAACCAAAAAAGACGAGTTTTTAACGTAAGTTGAATTTTAAACTAATGAAGATTTTTCAGTCAAGAGAAAGAAAAAATTGCTAACAAACTGTTGAATTTTCAAGCAAAGATATGAATTTTCGACAAAGAAGATTAATTCTCTACCAAAAACAACGAATTTCTAGAAAATACATCAATTTTCAACATTTATAATTAATTAAAAAAATTAATTTAAAAAAAAAACGTATTTCCAACAGAATAGTTAATTACAGTAATATAAAGCTGCTTTTACAAATAATATTTTTTATTTCTCAAAATTGTTATTCTTGATCCACAAAATTAAATGTCTTTTTCGAAATTTTCAAAAACATGCATGTGCGCGCGTAGCGCGCTTTTGCTACTTGTCCTATATTAAAAAGCGCATGGCGCCATTTTCGATTAATTCTCGAACCATCTCGAAATTACTCGAAACAATTTGAAACTATTGTTGTCCGGAAACTCGTATTTATGATTGGATTAAGCTATCATTCCTTTTTTCCCGTTTAGAATGAAAAGTCTGCAAACTTTAGGCTTATGACAAATTTAAGGTTATTTAAATAATATATTCAAAAATAATAATCAATGGAATAAAGTTGTTCCGTACTTCAATATACAAATTGTAATGTGTAGATTTTTGAACATTTCAAAATTGAAGAAGCTCTTTAAGATTTTAAAAAGTTTTTAAAATAATAACAAAAATCCTTGGAAAATTTAAACTGATTCTTTATTAAAAAAAAAATTAATTTTAAGAGAAGATTGACAAAGATTTCAAAACATTTAAAATTATTTCTTGAATTTTCTAAAAATAATATTGGTCATTTTAAAAGCGAACTTTTTCAATGAGCAAGATTACCAAGTTTTATAACAAAATTCTGTCAAGTTGAGGAGAGATTTAGATGTTTTAAAAAGATGCAAAATTAATTTTAAACTTGAAAACATTTCAAAAAAGTTAGAAGAAAACGTACATTTCTGAATATTTGGAAATGAAAATTTAAAAACTTCTTAGGCGTTTTGAAAGATTTCGTGATAATTAAAAATATTTATTAAAATTCGTGGGATAATTTGAACTTATTTTTTATCTTAAAAAATTAATGTGAAGAGAATATTTTAAAAAACATTTTAAAAGATTTAAAAAGGTGTCCAAAATTGTCATAACAAAATCTGGAAGTTTTGAAGACATTTTTTTTTTAATTTTTCAGAAAGTTAAGACAATTTTTAGAAAAATTCGAATAATTTTAAAATATATTTAAAACGATTAAAAGTTTTGGGAAGGATTAAAAAAAGAAATAATTTGTAATTTGAAGATATTTCCAAAAACTTAAAACGAAAAGTAAAATTTCGAAAATTTCAAAAAGAGATTCCTGAAAAAATTTTTAATGACTTTTTATTTTGAAAAATCAATTTTTAAACAGAATTTAAGAAGGTGTAGGAACATTTAAAAAGATTTCTACAAATCTCGAAAATATCTGAAAGATTTAAGGACATTTTTTTAAATTTTCGAATATTTTTCAAAATTTTAGGAATAGTTCGAATCAGTTTCAAAGATATTTACCTTCAAAACTTCTAAAAGTCAAGAATGTAAACTGATTCTTTATTTTGAACATTTTTGAGAGAAAATTTAGTTAGCAAGATTAGAAAGATATATAAAAATACGAGTAAGTTTATGACATTTCGAAATTTTAAAAACATTCAAAATTAATTTAAAAGTAAAAAATATTTCAAAAGTTAAAAAAATGTACATTTTTGGATATTTGGAAACAAATTTTGTAGATTCTTAAAGATTTTGAAAGGATTCGCAATAGTAAAAAAAATTTCTTAAAATTCATAGAGAAATTGGTACTGATTCTTTGATTTGAATAAATAATTTTAAGAGAATATTTTAAAATATTTTAAAAGATGACAAAATATTTTAAAAGATTACAACAGATTTTTAAATTCGTCGTAACAGATTCGGAAGACTTTAAGGAAATTTTTGTAATTTTTCAGAATTTTAAGAAAATTTTCGGAAAAATTCGAATTATTTTAAAAGATAAGATAATTTGAAAATATTTCAAAAAATTTAAAACAAAATGTAATTTTTTGAAAATTTCGAAAAAAATGTCGAATCTATTTAAGAAGTTTAAAAGGCTTCAAGAAAATAAACAAATTTCTTAAAATACCTGGGAAAATTTAAACTGATTTTTATTTTGAAAAAAAATTTTAAGAGATAATCGAAAAAGATTTCAAATGATTTAAAATTATTTTCTAAAGTTTCGAGAAAGAATGGAAAAGATTTTCAAGCAAAATCTTTCCATTCGGAAGATTACAAAATTTTATACAAAATTTGAAAAAAAAAATTAAAAGGTTTCACGATAATAAAAAATATTTCTCACAATTCATGGGATAATTTAAACTGATTTTTTATTTTGAAAGATGAATTTTAAGATAATATTTAAAACAATTTTTAACATTTCAAAAACTCAAAACAGAATTTGGAAGATTTGAAGGCAAGTTTTTTAATTTTTCAGAATTTCAAGAAAAATTTTGGAAGAATTCGAAGCATTTTGAAAGATATTTAGAAGGTTTAAAAGTTTTGAAAATGGTTGAAAAATTATTTTAAGTTTTAAAAGATTTCGAAGCTTTTTAAGAAGTTTGAGAGGTTTCAAAAAAGTAAAAAATAATTCTTGAGATTCCTGGGAGAACTTTTAATTACTTTTTATTTTGAAAAATTAATTTTTCAAGAAAACTTGAAAAAGTTTCAAAATATTTCAAAATATTATTATAATTTCAAAACATTTCTACAAATTTCGAAAATATCTGGAAGATTTAAGGGCAATTTTTTTAATTTTGAAAGATTTTTCAAAATTTTAGGAATATTTCGAGTCAGTTTAAGAGATATTTATCTTTGAAACTTCTGAAAGTCCTAAATATCTTTCAAGCTGACTCGAATTTTTCCTACAATTTTTCAAAATCCTGAAAAATAAAAAATTATAGTTTTTCGACATATCTGAAAGCTTCAAAATAAATTTTAAATTTTCTCAAGCATCTTAGGAAAATCATATATTTATTCAACTTTAAAAACAAATGAACAAATAAACTCAAAAAAAAAATGTTTGTTCGAGATTTTTATTTTATATTTAAAATTATTTATCCCCCAAAAATAATAATTTGGGTGAATTTTTTTCTCTTTCATGACTGAAAAATCTTTTTTTAGATAAAATTTGAACTATTTGGTTGCAAATTCGTCTTTTTGGATTGAAAATTAATCTGTTGTTGTTGAGGATTCCACTATTTTATTCAAAATTTGTGTTTCCCAGTTAAAAATGCAACTGATTAAAAATTAATCTTCTTTGATCTAGGATTCAACTACTTTGTTGGAAATTCATTTTTTTTTACTAAAAATTCTACATTTTAGTCAAAAATTCATCTTTTTAGTAGAGAATTCATCTATTTCATTAAAAATTTATATTTTCGTGTAAAAAATTGAACAGTTTTGTAGAAAATTTGTCTCTTTTTTTAAAAAACTTAATATTTTTTGGTTAAAAATGCAACTGGTAGAAATTAATTTTTTTTGTTGGGGATTCAGCTATTTTCTTCAGAATTTGTTTTTTTTGCATGAATTTAACTATTTTTAAATTAAAAGTTGAATCTTTTTTGGTTGAAATATCATTTATGTTGTCTGAATAATATATTCAATAATTTAATAATAATAGTAATCAACGGAACAAAGGTCTTCAACACTTTAAAATACAAAAGTTAATGTTTTCTGTTTTCTGTTCCTTTTTTTCCCGTTTAAAATAAAAAGTCTGCAAACTTCAGGCTTATGAGAAATGCAAGGTTATCTAAATATATTCAATAACAATCATAATTAATGAAACAAAGACGCCTAGCACTCTGATATAAAAAATGTAATAAAGATTTATAAGAAATGAAGTTTTCTGAGAATTTTAAAATATTTCAAGAGAATGAAAATATTTCTTAAAATTCCTAGGAAAATTTAAACTGTTTTTTGAATTTAAACACAAATTCTAAGACAAAATTGACAAAGATTTCAAAACATTTTTAATTATTTCCTAAAATTTTTAAAAAGACTATGGACGCTTTTAAAACAAAAATGGCCAGTTAGGAAGATTACAAAGTTTTATAAAAAATTCTATCAAGTTTAAAAGACATTTAGAAGTTTTAAAAAGATTCGAAATTAATTTAAAACTTGAAAACATTTTTAAAAAGTTAGAAAAAACGTACATTTTTGAATATTTGGAAATGAAAACTTTGAAGCTTCTTAAAGATCTTGAAAGATTTCACGATAATACAAAATTGCTTAAAATTCCTGGCAAAATTTATACTGATTTTTTATTTTAAAAAATGAGCAAAGATTTCAAAACATCTTGAATTCTTTTATAAAATTTCCAAAATGAATAAGGGCAATTTTAAAAACAACCTTTTCAATTAGCCAGATTACAAGGTTTTATAAAAAACTTCGATAAAGTTAAAGAGACATATAGAAGTTCCAAAAAGATTAAAAATTAATTATAAACTTTGAAAGATCTTTTAAAAATTTTTAAATGGTACATTTTTGAATATTTGTAAATCAAAATTTTGAAGTTTTTTAAGCATTTTGTAAGGTTTCACGACCAGAAAAAAATTGCTTAAAATTCCTAGCAAAATTTATACTAATTTTTCTTTTGAAAAACGAATTTTAAGAGAAAATTAACAAAGACTTCAAAAGAATTCTAAAATTGTCAAACCAAAATCTGGATGATTTAAAGGCAATTTTTTTTATTTTTGGAAACTTTAAGAAAAGTTTTAGAACAATTCGACTAATTTTAAAAGATATTCAGAAGGTTTAAATGTTGAGTGTGGTTTGAATGTTGATTTAACTATTTTGTTGAAAGTTCATTTTTTTTAGTTTACATTAATTTTCTTAACTGATATTTTAACAAATCCATTTTAGCTGGAAATTGCTCGTTTTTAGATCAAAATTCAACTATTAAAATTTGCATTAAAAATTCATTTATTTAATTATTCGAATTTTATTTAAAATCTTTTGAAATCTTTGTCAATTTGTTCTTAAAATTGATTTTCAAAATGAAGAATCAGTTTAAATTTTCTCCGGAATTTTGAAAAAGGTTTTTATTTTCTTGAAGCCTTTTAAACTTCTTAAAAAGCTTTGAATTTTTTTTCGAAATCTTAAAAATGTACATTTTCTCAATATTCTGAAAAATTACAAAAATTGCCTTAAAGTCTTCCAGAATCTGTTATGACGATTTTAGACATCTTTTGTAATCTTTTAAAATTGTTGGTCATACTTTGAAATGCTTTTAAATATTCTCTTAAAATTAACTTTTCAAAATCAAAAATCTGTTCAAATTTTCCCATGAATTCTAAGAAAATTTTTTTATTATCGTGAATCCCTTCAAAATCCTTAAGAAACTTCAAAACATTTTTTCCAAATATTCAAAAATGTACATTTTTTAAAATTTTTGAAATATTTTCAACTTTTAAATTAATTTTAATCTTTTAAAAATTTCGAAACGTCTTAAATTTACTCGCATTTTTTATAAATCGTTGTAATCATGCCAATGGAAAGATTTTTCTTGAAAATCTTTCCCATTCTGTTTGGAAATTTTTGAAAATAATTTAAAATCTTTTGAAATCGTTGTAAATTTTTTCTTAAAATTTATTTTTAAAATAAAAAATCAGTTTACATTTCACAGGAATTTAAAGAAATTTGTTTATTATCTTGAAACCTTTTAAAGTCCTTAAAAAGCTTCTTCATTTTTGAAATCTTCAAAAATCTACAAATTACATTTTGTATATCAAAATGCTGGACACCTTTCTTAAATTGATTATGATTATTGAATATATATATTATTGAGATAACCTTACATTTCTCATAAACCTGCAGTTTGCAGGCTTTTTTCAAGCGCCAAAAAAATGAAAACTTCATCCAATCACGAACACGGGTTTTCCACCCAAATTATAATTTTAGAGGATGAATAATTTTGAATACAAAATAAAAATGTAGAATAATTATTTCTTTTCTAAGTAAATTTTTTTATTTTTTGTAACTTTATATAAATATAGGTATAATTTTCCTAAGATACTTGAGAAAATTCCAAACAATTTTTTAATATTTCAGATATGTCAAAAAAGTATCATTTTTTTCAAGATGTTGCAAAATTTTAGGAAAAATTCAAGTCAGTTTAAAAGATATTTAGGACATTTAAAAGTTTAGAAGATACCTAAATATCTTTTAAACTGACTCGAACTATTCGTAAAAGTTTGAAAAATCTTTCAAAATTAAAAAAATTGCCCTCAAATTGTCTTTAAAAATTAATTTTTCAAAATAAAAAGTTATTAAACATTTTCCAAAGAATCTCAAGAAAATTTTTTGTTTGAAGCTTTTCATACATCTTAAAAAGCTTCGAAAGTTTGTTTGAAATCTTCAAAAATTTACATTTTGTTTGAAATGTTTGAAAATATTTTTAAATTCCAAATTTTTTTTTAACCATTTCCAAAACTTTGAAACCTTCTAAATATCTTTCAAAATTGGTCGTGTTTTTCCAAATTTTTTCTCAAAATTCTGAAAAATTAAAACAATTACAAAAATTGCCTTCAAATCTCCCATATTCTCTTAAAATGAGTTTTTCAAAAAAAAATCAGTTTAAATTTTCCCATGAATGTTAAGAATTTTTTCTTTCTTACCATGAAACCTTTCAAAATCCTTAAGAATCTTCAAAATTTTTATTTCCAAACATTAAAAAATGTGTACATTTTTTAAAACTTTTTTGAAATGTTTTCAATTTTTAAATTAACTTTAAATCTTCTTAAAACTTCTAAATGTCTCTTAAACTTACTCGAATTTCTTTATAAAACTTTGTAATCTTGCTAATTAACAAATTTTTCTTTAAAATCGTCCACATTCTTTTACGAAATTTTAGGATATAATTTAAAACGTTTCGAACTCTTTGTCAATTTTCTCTGAAAATTCATTTTTCAAAATAAAAAATCTTTTTTAATGAAAATTCAACTACCTGGTTGAACGTTGAACTTACTTTTTAAAAAATTTACTTTTGTTGTCGAAGATTAATTATTTTAGTTGAAAATTCAAGAGTTTTGTTGAAAATTTAATTATTTTGTTAAAAATACAACTATATTGTTGACAATTTTATTATTTTGTTGGTTACATTTAACTCTTTTCTTGAACATTCGACTTTTTTTATAGAAAATTCGTCCCTTTGGATTGAAAATTCAACTGTTTTCTTTAAAAAATTCGTCTTTTTGGATTAAAAATGCAATACTTGATTAAAAATGCAACTGTTTTTGGTTGAAGTTCAATTTTTTCTCTTTTTGATCAACAATTCGACAATTTGGTTGAAAAATCATCTTTGTAGGTTGAAAATTCAACTATTTGGTTAACAATTTAACTATTTTGTTGAAAACTCATCCCTTTTGCTTAAAATTTCAACTATTTGGTTGTAAATCAAACAGTTACATTCTCAACTAAAAAAAATTAAATTTATGTCAAAAGAGATGAATTTTCAAACCAAAAATACGAATTTTCAACAAAATAGTTGAATTTTCAACCAAAAATGATTATTTAGTAAAAAATTGCTGATAAATAGCCAGAATCCGTCACTAATTGATAATAATGAAATTTGTAACTGATTTAAATTTAGAGGGAACCAAATAGTGGCCGTTTAAACTCAAAAAGATTGAAATTCTCCCAAAAGAGATGAATTTTCAAACCAAAAAGACGAATATTGAACAAAATAGTTGAATTTTTAAACAAAAACAAATTTTTAGTCAAGAAATAACAACAATTTCAACCAAATTGTTGAATTTTCAAGCTAAAAAGACGAATTTTATACAAAAAAAGTTGAATTTTCTAGCCGAAAATATGAATTTATAACAAAAATGTTAATTTTAAAGCAAACAGTTGAATTCCCAACCAAATACATGAAGTTTATACCAAACAGTTGAATTTTTAAATTATAAATGATAAATTTTCAACCAAAAATGGAAGTTAAATTTTGAGATAGAAGAATCAATTTTCAACCAAATTGTTGAATTTTGCACCAAACATAGTTGAATTTTCAACAAAAAATATGATTTTCAACAAAAAATATGGATTTCAACAAAAATGTTAACTTTCAACCATTTTTTTTAACCCTGAAGTTTATTATTCTACCAAAGACGAATTTTCAATAGAACGCACAAATTTTTAACTAATAAATATAAATTTTCAACCAAAAATTAAATGAATTTTCCACAAAGTAGTTAAATTTGCGCCCAAAGACATAAATCTTCAAACCAGAAATGTATTTTTAACAAAGCAGTTCAACTTTCAACCAAGTAGTAGAACTTTTGAATAAAAAATATAACATTTTAACAAAATAGTTGCATTTTCAACAAAATAATTAAATTTTCAACCAAAAATGTTGTTTTTTTAACCCCGGAGCTTAATTTTTAGTTACATTTTCAGTAAACAAAATTAAGTATCATAAAAAAAAAACGCATTTTCAACAGAATATTAAAATTTTCAACCAAGGAGATGAATTTTTAACGAAAGAGATAAATCTTCAAACAAAAAATGAATTTTTAACAAAGTAGTTCAATATTCAA
>CAKNYM010044331.1:21437-32501 GCA_932195095.1 Andricus curvator | reverse complement strand
TTGAATGTCTTTATATAAAAAAATTTCGACGAAAAATGGAATAGTTAAATTTTTAGTTAAAAAATTAATTTTCAAAAAAAATATAGTTTTCAAAAAAAAAATAATTTTCAACAAAAGAAATGAAATTTTAACCAAAAAGATTATTTTTCTACCAGAAAAGAATAATTTTTAACACAATATATGATTTTTCAAACAAATATTTTCATTTTTAATGGAATTTTCAGCCAAAAAGGTGAATTAAACACCAAAGAGATTAATATTCTACCACAAAATGCAAAGTTTCAACAAAATAGATAATTTTCAAATTAGAAAAATAAATTTTCAACAAAAAATTGAATAGATTAATTTTCATTTAGAGAAAAAAATTTTCAGCAATTAAAATAAATTTTCAACGAAACAGTTAAATTTTCAACTAAACAAATAAATTTTCTACCAAAAATATTGAATGTCTTTATATAAAAAAATTTCGACGAAAAATGGAATAGTTAAATTTTTAGTTAAAAAATTAATTTTCAAAAAAATATATAGTTTTCAAAAAAAAAATAATTTTCAACAAAAGAAATGAAATTTTAACCAAAAAGATTATTTTTCTACCAGAAAAGAATAATTTTTAACACAATATATGATTTTTCAAACAAATATTTTCATTTTTAATGGAATTTTCAGCCAAAAAGGTGAATTAAACACCAAAGAGATTAATATTCTAGCACAAAAGACAAAGTTTCAACAAAATAGATCATTTTTAACTAAGAAAAATCAATTTTCAACAAAAAATTGAATAGCTTAATTTTCATTTAGAGAAATAAATTTTTCAGCAATTAAAATAAATTTTCAACGAAACAATTAAATTTTCAACCAAACAAATACATTTTCTACCAAAAATATTGAATGTCTTTAAATAAAAAAAATGGGACGAAAAATGAAATCGTTAAATCTTTAGTTAAAAAATTAATATTTAATAAAAAAAATAATTTTCAACCAAAGGAAAAAATCCAAAAGAATAATTTTCCACGGAAAAAGAATAACTTTTAACAAAATGCATATATTTTCAACCAAATATTTTAATTTTTAATGGAATTTTTAACCAAAAATGTGAATTAGTCACCAAGAAGATTAATATTCTACCACAAAAGACGAAGTTTCAACAAAATACAGAAATTTTCAAACAAATAGTTGAATTTTCAACTAAATAAGATTTATGTTCAGCCAAACATGAAATAGTTAAATTTTCAGTTACAAAATTAATTTTCAATATAAAAATCTCATTTTCAAGCCAACGAAATTAATTTTGAACCGAAAAGATTAATTTTCAACAAAATACATGAATTTTTAACCAAAAACAAAGTTTCACGAAAATACAGAAATTTTCAACCAAATAATTGAATTTCCAATTCAATAAAATAAATGTTCAACCAAACGTGGAAGAGTTAGATTTTCAGTTAAAAAAATAATTTTTAAAAAATGTTAACATAATAGTTAAATGTTGAACGAAAAAACAAGTTTTTTAACTAAACTGATGAATCATCAACCAAAATGTTATTTTTTATTTATTGTAAAAATACCATTTTTACTGCTATTTAACAATAAAGTTACTTGATTGTGCTCGTGTCAAATGTAAATTGAAATACTGTTGTATACGTCTGTCTTGATTAAATAAAATTTTACATTATAGATCTTGAAGTTTTCACAGTTTGATCATGAACATAAATATAACATTTTTCTTATCCTTGAACTTTAAAAATAATATAGTGAACTCTTGCTTATTCCAAGGGCCGAGAAACGTAAACATTTGGATATTTCAAGGCTGGAGGGGCCCCCACCTCCACCGCAAGTCGTGGGGTGATTTTGTCAAGCGACGTTCATTGGCTGCCCGGCCTTGTAGCGATGTGCGCGCTGTAAGCATATGTGCGTCCTTACATTTGCGCATCATGCATGTCAGTGTTCTTCAAGTGTTTTTGTTGACGTACGAACCGGTCAAAAACATAAAGAACGATGGAAAAGGTAACCAAATATTGTGATGTAATAGAATGAAAAAACGACTCAAATATCTCGCGGAATATTGAGTATTTTAGCATGACGTCACGATCGTGATGAGATAGGTGGAAATGTCAGGAAGGTTAGCATAGTTGGTACATCTTTACATGGAAATGCATACAACTTTTTAGAAAAAATATTTTTAAAGGTAAAAGTAAGTTATAAATGTATGAATAGTAATATTCTTTAAGTGTAGAATGCATTAACGCAATTCTGTTTCATCCTTTTATCGGTTGAAGACCTTTCAGTTTCACGAAATAGAATCAATTATCTGAAATTTGAGGTTATAGTGTCCGATTCTGATCAAATCGATCCAGTACTCCAACCTTAAATTTTGGATATTTTATTTCATTTTGTGAAACTAACCGGCCGTCAATCGACAAAAGAATAGAATATGACTAAGAAAAAAGATTGTACACCTGAAAAATTTTACTATTCGTACATTTATGACTTACTTCTACGTTTAGAATATTTTCTTCAAAAAGTCGTATGCATTCCCATGTTAAGATGTACCAACTATGCTAACCTTCCTGATATTTCCACCTATCCTATCATGACCATGACGTCATGCTAAAATAATCAATCGAAACCAACGAGGTTTTCCTGCTCTTCAGGTCTCTTTTTAATTGGTCAACCACTGACGCGAGCGAGACCTACAGGGACAGTGGTGGGAGGTGACGAAACTGCGCCACTTGGAATATCCAAGCGTAGCGAACTGGGAATAAGTGAGCTTTGGCATAAGTGCGCCTTGGAATAAGCAAGAGTTCACTGTATTTTTATATAAAAAAATAATTTAATACATTTATGTGACAAATATGTCCAGAAAACGCGGGAAATGGAGCCTTATAGAAAATTTTAATCAAATTCAAATATTAAAATTTAATTCTACCTTGATGAATAGTTCATCCGGAAATACCTTGAAAATCAATTTTTTATGTTTTTTAAATGTTAAAAAAAATATTTGAAGTACGGTGTCAGATTATTAAACACGCGGAAAGTCATATTTTGTAAATAAAAAAAATAATCTGCTAATTTTGAAGAATTATAAGTAAGTGGAAAAAATACAATGTTCTCGAATTCTATAAGCTTTTCTGTAAAATCCATAACAAAATATTGGAAAATAAACCAATTTTTTTCTAAAGAAATGTTCTAGTCATTTAAACTCAACTTCAAATAATTTATCAAACTTTGAAAATAGGGATCAAATATTAATTTAATTGAAAATCCTTACCAGGATGAGAATCCCTGGATCTTTTATAAATTTCGATGAGAATACTCGTGTATGAATAAATTATAACAATTAGGGGAAGCCAATACATCATCAGCATTCCAAATAATGAATAAGTCAATTCGTGAGTAAAACTCGGAAAAGTATTAAATGTGATACATTGCTCGTACCACGTAAAATTTGGATGGGTTTCGACATGAAATACAAGCATCTGAAAAATAAAAAACAATCAATAAATTTTTCCTACATTTTTTTAGTTACTTCAATTTTTAAGTATTTTTAATTTAATTTAGGGACCTTCCCTAATTTACGTTAGCTATTTTAATATAATAATGAAAATAATTCTTTAAAAAAAATGATGTATATATACCATATTGAATTGAATAATATTGCATTTACAACCAAAAAGGTTGAATTTTCAACAATAACAAAATTAATATTCTACGAAAAGGGATGAATTTAAAAACCAAAAATTTGTAAAGAAGCAGTTGAATTAACAACCAAATAGTTGAGTTAAGCAAAAAAGACCAATTTTCAAAAAAATAGTTGAACTTCGAACCAAATAGTTTTGAAGCCAAAAAGATGAATTTTTCGAGGTCAATTGAATTTTCAACAAAAAAGTTAATTTTCAACCAAGAAAGATGTTTTTTCTAACATAAAAGATGAATTTTTAATCCGAAAGGACGAGTTTTTAACAAAACAGTTGAACTTTCCACAAAAAAAAACTCTTACAAACTTGTTGAATTTGCAACGAAATAATTGAATTTTGAATAAAATAGTTCACTTTTTAACAAAATACTTGAATTTTTAACCTACGAAGATTCATTTTCAACCTTGTAAAGGATTAATCTTCAACCAAATATGGAATAGTTAAATTTTTTAATAAATTAATTAATTTTTAACAAAAAAAACGCATTTTCAAGAAAATTGTTGAATTTGGAAATCGAAAAGACGAATTATCTAAAGAAAACTTGAATTTTCAACCCGAAAATATGATTTTTCAATGAAAAAGGTTATTTTCTATTGAATAGTTAAATTTTTTCAAGAATATTTTCATTTTTATCCAAAAAATATAATTTTCAACCAAAAATATAAATTTTCAACATAATTGTTGAAGCTTGAAGACAAAAAGACGAATTATCTACAAAGAAATTGAATTTTCCGCCTGAAAAATATTAATTTTTTATAAGAAAGATTACATTCTACCAAATAGTTAAATTTTATTTTTAAAAGTTTCATTTTTATCCAAAAAGTTAAATTTTCAAAAACAAAAACAAATGAATTTTCAGCCAAATAGTTGAATTCTCAAGCCAAAAAGACGAATTTTGAATAAAATACATGAATTTTCAAGTAGAGAAGATAAATTTTCATTTAAAAATATCAATTTTTAACTAAAAATGTAATAGTGACATTTTTAGTGAACAAAAAAATTAATTAACAAACAAAAAAACTAATTTTTCAAGAAATAGTTAAATTTTCAAACAAAGAGATAAATCTTCTACCAAAAAAATAAATTTTCAAGAAACAAGATTGATTTTCTAGACAAAAAGACGAATTTTCAACAAAATACATGAATTTTCTACTAAATAGTTGAATTTTCAATTTATAAGAGATAAATTTCTAACTAAAAATAGAATCGTTAAATTTTCAGATAAATTTATTTTTAACCAAAAAAAAGGAAAATTCTTTTTTAAAAAGTTCAATTTTCAACCAAAGAGGTGAATTCATAAAAAGACGAATTTTCAACAAAATACATGAATTTTTAACGGAGAAGAAAAATAAATTTTCAGTTAACAATGAAGCAGTTAAATTTTTAAATCAAAAAATTAATTTTTGACAAAAAAAAATGAAATGACAAAGAATAAGGTTAATTTTGTAACCAAAAAGATCCACCAAAAAGAATGTATTTTGTTGAAAATTCGTCTTTTTAAGATTCACCTCTTTGTTTAAAAATTTGTTTGCAAATTCGTCACTTCGGTTAGAAAATTAATGCTGTTTGTTCAAAATTAATTTTTTTGGTTGAAGATTCATCTCTTTGGCTGAATATTGAACTTTTTTGTTGAAAATTCATTTTTTGTTTGAAACTTCAACATTTTAGTTTGAAAGTTATCTCTTTGATTGGAAATTTAACTATTTCGTGGAAAATTCGTTTTTTTTTGTTTTGGTTGAGAATTAATTTTTTACTAAAAATGTGACTATTCCTATTTTTGTTAAAAATTGATATTTTTCAATGAAAATTGATCTTTTCTACTTTAAAATTCAAGTATTTGGTTGAAAATTCATGTATTTTATTTTAAAAAAATTTGTTTGCCTGAAAAATAAACAATTCGTTGAAAATTCAACTATTTAACTAAAATTTAACTTTTATGATGAAAATTCATATTTTCGTTTGAAAAATCGATTTTTTGCTTCAAAATAAAACTATCCTTCAGACAATTTAACTATTTGGTAGAAAATGATCTTTTTTCTTGAAAAATAATATTTTCGGGTAGATTTTTTGTAGGACATTAATCTTCTTGGTGGAAAATTAATATTTTTTGTTGAAAATTGAACTATTTCATTAAAAATTCATCTTTTCAGATGGAAATTAAACTACTGGGTTCCAAGTAGAACTACTTTATTCAAAAATCAGTTTTTTTAAGATTCACTGGTTTGGATAAAAATTTAAAAATTTTGTTGAAATTTCTTCTTTTTGTTGTTAAAAATTAATTTTTTATCTGAAAATTCAACGATTTAATTTTAGGTTGAAAATTTATCCTTCATGAGTTGAAAATTGAACTGGTTGCAAATTCGTTTTTTGAAAGAATATTTAAATTTTATGGTAAAATGTCATATTTCTTGCTTGAAAAGAACTTTTTTATTGAAAATTAAACTTTTCGGGTTACAAATTCACTTGTCTTCTAAAAAATTCGACTTTTGGGGTTAAAAATTCATCTCTTCTGGTTGAAAATATTTTTTCTTGAAAATTTACCATTTTTGTAGAATTTTTTGTTTGTTAAATTAATTTTTTCAACTCTTAAAATATTTTTTATCTTCTTTTTATCTTTTATATTATCTTCTTTTTTATCTTAGTAGTTTTTTTGTTTTTTTTTACTATTTTGTTGAAAATGCAATATATTTCGATTCGAAATCTGAGGAATTAAGAGTTTTATTTGGAATTCTATATAGTATTTACATTCATTTTATTGAAAAGAATTTATTTCCCAATTGTTCGTAAAAAATTGCCCTATTTCTCCTGTTTGAGAGAATTTCGGGCAGAAAATTGGTAACTTAATTTATGAACGGCCCCTTACCTGAGGCATTGAACAGAGAGTGGAACCCACCCAAGCTCCAATCAACATAATTTTACTCCTTCTGTTTATATTGACGATTTGCAAGGGTCGTAAAACTGCATAATATCTATTTAATTGCAGAATAATTATATTAATGATAAATCATTCTATTCACTGGGTTCAAATAAATTATTATTAGAATTGGGTATACATTTATTAGACAGAGGAAAATTTCGCACCAGCTACCTGTGTTCGGTTCCCCCACTACGCGGCTTCCCCTCACTCAGCCGAACTGCTGCCGCCGAGCCTGGTCAGCGGGAGTTCTTTGTAACTTATGCGAACTAAAATTTGGGATTTAACATTTTTTTAACTTAGTACTTGGTAATTTACAAATATAATAATCGAAATCAGAGAATTATAACGATTCCAAGTATACGATAGTTGACCTAAAAAGCTAACTAAAATTGACATCATTTTTTCGTGTTCTCTTCGGATTCGTTTAATTTTTAACACTGAAGCACTTTTCAATTTCAAGTGTAACTTAAATTTCAGGTACTGGTAACTGCGAGTGATATTCCTGCACTTGTAAATGAAAAAATATTTATGAAAATCTTTTTTACTCTGATTTCTATGTGTTAAAATAGTATTTTTAATTAACTTTCATAAAAAATTGCATAATATTCATGATAGTATTCCAGGCGGAAAATTTATACATAGTGGGAAAATATTATGTACAATTTTCATTTGTTTTATTTATTTTTTTGTATAAAACAAAAACAAACTTTTTAACTGCAGTTGATTTGAGTAAAATATACTGAAAAATGTTCCATAACATTCCACATAAACTTGAACATTTATTCTTTAATTTTCAACTTTTGAGATCAAATAACATATCGTTGGAATCGTTATAATTCACAGATATCGAATATTATATTTTCAAATTACCAAGTGCTAAATTTAAAAAATGTTATATTCCGCATTTTAGTCCTCAGCAGGTACAAAGGACTCCCGCTGACCAGGCTCGGCGGCAGCAGTTCGGCTGAGTGAGGGGAAGCCACGTAGTGGGGGATCCGTACGCAGGTAGCTGGTGCAGAACTGTCCTCTGCCCAATAATTGGAACAGAAGAAAATTCCGCCCCAGCTACCTGCGTACAGTTCCTCCACTACGCGACTTCCCCTCACGCAGCCAAACGGCTTCCGTCGACCACGAGGAAAACAATAGCACACAGTGAATTTTCAAGTTTTTGAAATTTTGTTTCTTGTGCATTTTTCTCAATGGAAGGTATGCAAGTAAGAATTTTTTATATTCAAACCACCATAGTATGTGTAATTTTATTTTTCATTGTTTATGAATCTTTTTCTAGTGTATTTGATAAATATACGAAAAAACATATATTTTATAAATATGAATACACCGTTATATAAAATTTTTAATAACTCGAGCATTTTTGAGTTGCAAATGTAATTTAAATTTCAGGTACTGGTGACTGCGAGTGATTTTCAAGCACTTGTGACTGAAAATTTATTTATCAAAATCCTTTGTATTCCTCATTTATATGTTTAAATAGTATTTTGATTAACTTTCATAATCACAAAGGACTCTTGCGGACCAGGGTCGCTGGTAGCAGTTCGGCTGAGTGAGGGGAAGCCGAGTAGTGGGGGAACAGTACACAGGTAGCTGGTGCGGAATTGACCAACGCCCCAATTTATTTACTCAAGAACAAAATTGATATAAAAATAATACCTGTCTATACTTATGCAAATTAAAATGAAGGATGATAAGTATAATCCAAACATCCTGAAAAACGCCATTATCCTGCACATGGCGTCTCCTGCTTTCCAGGATACAGTAATCGCCCAGCCAATTTCAAGAGGCATCATTAAAAAAGTTACCTGTGGGGAAAAAAAATTTTTATTTGAGATTTTGTATTTTAATAATTCGAAAAATGAGGGGTTAAGAACTGGCAAATTTTAATTCAAAGTATTCAAAAAAATTTAAGGAATTCCAGTAATTTAAGATTTAAAAAAAAATCAAAGAATTCAAAGTTTTTAAAAAGTATGCGAAGTATTTAAAGGATTCAAAATATTAAAAGAATTCAAAATACATGAAAGAAATTCAAGGAGATTACAAAATCAATTAAGGAAATTTAAAAGATTTCATTTCAAAGAATTCAAAAGAATTAAATAAATAATTTAAGGGAATTCATGAGAATTCAAAAAAATTGAATAATTGCTCAATTCTCAAATTTTGTTTCCTAATACATTTTATAAAAATTTCAAATAATTAAATTTAATTACCAATAAATCTGCAATAGCCAAATGCATAAGCATCGTATTGATTCTCGTTTTTGAGGTTCGTCTTCTTCGACTAATAAGGAACAAAACAGTCGAATTTCCTATTGCTGATATGACCATTAGCACACTATATGTTGCTATACTAACGACATGCCCATCATTAAATTGCATATCGATTGGAAGTTCCAATTTCGTCGAAGAATTATCCGCCATCGTTGAATTATCCTCCATCGATTCAATCAAATCTACTGAATTCGACATCGATTTTATTACAAGTCACCTAAAAATAACTTTTTTATTATTAAGTAATAGAAAAAAATCCTGCGCGCGCTTAATACATGTTTATTATTTTGATTGCCTATTTATCACATTAAATTATATACTTGGATTTGAAAAACAGTGAACTCTTTGTCTATTCCAAGGGCCGCGAAATGTAAACATTTTAGTATTTCAAGGCTGGAAGGGCCCCCACCTCTACCGCGAGTCGTGGAGTTATTTTGTCAAGCGAAGTTCATTGGTTGCCCCGGCCTTATGTCGATGCGCGCGCTGTAAGAATGTGTGCGTCCTTGCATTTGCGCATCATGCATGTCAGTGTTTATTAAGTGTTTTTGTTGACATACGACGTTACAAATATAACATTTTCTTCAAATAGTACAATTTTCCAACTACAAAACAAGATAATGCAATCAAAAAACGACTCAAATATTTCGCGGAATATTGAGTATTGTAGCATGACGTCACGATCATGATAGGATAGGTGAAAATGTCAGGAAGGTTAGCATAGTTGGTACATCTTTACATGGGAATGCATACGACTTTTTGGAGAAAATAATTTTGAACGTAAAAGTAAGTTATAAATGTATGAATAGTAATATTTTTCAAGTGCAGAATGCATTATCGCAATTATGTTTCATCCTTTTATCGGTTGAATACCTTTCAGTATCACGAAATACAATCAACTATTCGAAATTTGAGCTTAGAGTACCCGATTCTGAACAAAATCGATCTGATACACTAACCTCAAATTGGAGATATTTTATTTTATTTCGTGACACTGAAACGCTGTCAATCGAGAAAATAATGTACCATGACTGAGAAAATACATACACTTGACAAATATTACTATGCGTACATTTATGACTTACTTTTACGTTTAGAATATTTTCTGCAAAAAGTCGTATGCATTCCCATGACGTCATGCTAAAATACTCAATTAAAAAATCGAGGGGTTCCCGCTCATCGGGCATCTTTCTCATTGGTCAGCAATTGACGCAGGCGAGACCGTACAGAGACCGTGGTGGGAGGTGACGGAACTGCGCCACTTGGAGTATCTCAGGAAGGGGGACTTGGAATAGGTGCGCCCTGGGATAAGCAAGAGTTCACTGTACTATAAAATATAATTAATAATCATAAATTAAAATAAATATTAGAGACGACTGAAAATCCAGAAAAACAAAACTCCCGACACTGTAAAATTCCCGAATTGTAAAATTCCTGAATAATAAAATTTCCGAAATATAAAAATCCCGAAGAATGAAATTCCCGACAGTTAATAATGTTACCGAATTTGAAACTTCCCGAATCATAAAATTCTCGACAAAAAATTGCCGAGTTATAAAATATCCGAACTAAAAATATATTATTTATTAACATATTATTTATTTATTAAAAATACAATAATCAAATATTCTCATCAAAGACATTCTTTTAATGTGTAAAGTTCTTTAAAATTATTGTTTGAATTTAAAATGACAATAATTGTATGTAAATTGTATTAAAAAATAAATTTAAAAACACATGCGCCTCAAACGAAACAAAAAATGTCTCCCTTTTTCTCTGTACCTAATAATATTTTCCAAACAAACTTTTAAGTTTTTTTCAAATTAACAATTCAATTTTTGAAAATGTTTTGTGTAATTTTTTGGAAACTAAGCACATTTTTAAACAAAATTTTTCATCCAGAAATATTTTTTTAAAATAATTATTATTTTAAATTCCAACAATAATTTTTTAAATCATTAAATATTTTTTAAAAAATTCTTTGTAGAAAATATTTTATTATTGTACTTTTAATAAATGATTAATACTTATTAAAAAACAATTTTTTAATTGTTTAAATTGGGACAACTGAAAAATCACGAAAAATAATATTGCCGAAACTGTGAAATTCCCGAATTGGAAAATTCCCAAATTATAAAATTGTCAAAATTATAAAATTGCCGAAATATAAAAATCC
>CAKNYM010044330.1:86708-99808 GCA_932195095.1 Andricus curvator | reverse complement strand
TCTAGAAGTCTATTTTTTAATTTTGAATCTTTTTCATGCTCATTTTGCATAAAATTATTCATGATAAAATGGATTTCTGTTCTATCTTAATTTTAAGATTTAAATTATTTACAAGTAATTGGACTATGAGGCTGCATGTGTATATATTATAAAGCTGCAGCTTTATGGAGACGAGGATAATTAAAAAATATTACAAGAATACGAAAGTTTGTTGTTGTAATAAATCTTGTAAGTAGATCAGAAAAAAACACAATGTAATTTACTTAACAAATCATTGAAATATCGCGTTTAATTATGGTTAAAGTAACTTTTCTTTGAACTAACGAACACTTTATAGATTTGAACAGTTTTTTTTTATAAAATAAAAATAGAAGTTCCTTATCAGGTCACTAAAATTTTTAAAAATCCCCGTTCTAAAAATAACTTCAGTGTCATTTTTTGGTCCATCGGCCGCACTGTTTATGGCCTATGGATTTAAATTTAAGTAAAATATCACTGGTATTGCGACTTCAGTAGGACTATTTGCTTGTTTTCTGAACTTTAGGGATAGAACCGTCGATTATTACGTTTTGTTATTCTCCGGAAACTAATCTTTTTCCATATCCCAAATCTCAATGAAAGGGAAGAAGATGAAAGAAAAGTAGGGTGCGAACCAGAGGGAGAAAATGTTTCTTCTTTTAACAAAGAACGTCCGTTAAGCACATGCTGGTTTAGATGACAGCCCATTGTCGATGAGCGATAGACCGCGCTCGTGGCATGGATTATATCTACGTCTGTTTAAATTTACCTAGCTCTAATCCTAATGTACGGAATAATAACTGGAAAATAACACAAATTCGCAGTTCCATTTTCTAACATAAGTAGAATTTGATTATTGTTTCATCTAAGCAAAACAAAAGTTAAAAACATTTAACACTTTTAAATTTGACGAATGAAAATATAATTGTAAATGTAAAACATACAAGAGGCCAATCAAGCATTATAAATGATATCATTTCTTTAAAAAAATGAAGGTGAAAAAAAATTTTTTGTGCACATCCTGAAGTCCATGCCAAAGAAAACAAATTTCTTTGGAACGAGTTACAACATTTTTTTGTCCACTCTAGAAGTATATAATCAGATGTTAGATGCTTATATTGAAAAAAGTCAGCCAGGTAAATGTTTGTCTTTTGCGAGTTCAGCGTATAGAGTTTCCAATTTTTCTAGATAAAAAATATCTTAAAATTATGTTTTCAAACATTTTCAAAAAAAAATGTATTTGAAAAAAGGGTTGAATGTATTTTTGAGAAATGCACCTTATTTGTATTGAGAATCAAAATTTAAAACGTTGGACACAGTGTAATTTCATGAAAAAGGTTTTAAAAAAATTTTTAAAGCAAAACTAAAAAAAGAGAAAATACCTCAATTTATCAACTTCAAAAAAACAGGAGTTGTGTTTGGCCAAGCATAATAAAAAGCACAACACTATTGGAACGTCTATTAATTACGTACGGGTGATTTTTGAAATTCTAGACCCCCCCCCCCCTCTTCTTACGTAAGATTTTATATTTTTACTCAATACATCAACAATATATCAATTATTTCAACTGTAAAAGAGATTTTTTCAAATTTCAAGAGATGCCGAAGTATTTTCGCGAATTTTGAAGGATGTAAGGAAATTAAATGGAATTTCAAAGATTTGAACGGCTTTCATAAGATTTCAAACAATTTGAATATATTTTAACGGATTTTAAGAAATTTGAAAGAGTTTCGATGATTTCACGGGATTTCAAAGGATTTTAAGATGTTTCAATAGATTCTAAAGTATATCCACGAATTTTAGAGGATTTTGTAAGATTTAAAAAGAGTTATATCAATTTCAAAGGATTTCCGAATATTATGAAGGATATTAAGGGATTTTCAGGAATTAGATCGGCTTTTAAAATATTTTAACGGATTTCAAGACGTTCGAAAAGATTCTCACGGATTTTGAAGATTTCAAATATTTCAAGGAGTCTCCACAGTTTTTAAAGGATTTCAAGAAATCTCCATAGCTCAATCGTTTTAGAGGCATTTCAAGAAATGATGTACGATATTTATGGAATTCAAAGGATTGAACAAATTTCCAGGGATGTCACAAAATATTATGAATCATGTAAAGATTCATTTTATACTTCATACTTATGTAAAGATTCTTTCTGTAAAGATTCTACTTCATTTAAAGATTCTCTATCTTTAACGAATCGTAAGATTTTCCGGACCGGAAAAGGTGTTTGTTTTGTTGAGTTTTTTCGGGAAAGACGATACAGTACCCACAACTCACACTTCTGTGGAAATTCTGCATCTCAGTCGTAACAATGTTACCTCAGTTACCTCCTTGTTGAAAACAGGTATGTGACTTAAATGTAACAAATGTTATAAATCACTTTTTTTACTGTTTACGATGAAAAACTGATTACAGCCCGTGTTTGCTGGTTTAAAAAAATTAGGTAATTCTTTTGCACACCGTAAACAAGAATTTAAGGGAAGAGCGGGTTGAAATGCAAATTCGTAGTTTATTCCGACAATAAAGCCTACTTGCTTAGTTACTTGCGCTAGTTGCGCAAAGCAAACGCCTTATTTGAACGGTGGGATGGAGGTGGTTGGTTGGCGACGTGAGGAGCCCATGCCGGGCGGCTGTGGATTTCGTTATTCGTTATTCGTAAAGCAGTCGCGGTCGAGAGTAGTCAAGAGTGAGCCTTTGCAGGCAATGGTTCTCGTCTCGTGCACTCTTTTTAGACTTCACATTATTGATATTTATTCGCCGTCGCGCTGTCAGTCGTTTTTCGAATTGTTTTCTCACTCTTCCGGGTTTTCCTAACCTCGTTTTCAAGAAGAGTTAGAAGTTTCAGGAGGAGGAGAAGAAGAAGAAAATCTTGTTTATATCCTTTCACAATGGATCGAACATCAAGGATTATGTTGCGAAAGATCATCCTAGACTTCTTCTGTCTTCTCATTGGTAAGCAAAGGCGTAACATTTGCTGTAATCTGCATTCCAACTATATTTAAATATTTATTATATTGTAACCACTCTCTGTGACGTTTATATAACTTCGTGCTTGTATGTTTTCTATTAGAAGGCGAATCGATTCTCACGTGAACGTGACAGCTATCCTTTCCCTTTTGTTATTCATTCTCAAACGTTTTATTTATTATCTTTTATTGATATTTCGCTAAGAAGTCATTCACAGAAATTACTTCTCAAATTAATGTTAATGTGCAAAATTGAAATGTCCATAGAATTTTTTAAATTTAATTTTGTAGTATTGAATATAATTTTATATGTAGAATTTGACTCCGCGTTGTAAAAATAATCGTGTTTTTCTGTCCTATGATTTTTAGAAGAATAAAATCAGTGAACAGTGTCAGATATGTCAGATGAGTTTTTGCTGTGTTGGATAGGTTAGGTTCGAAAAATGTCACTTTGACAGATGCACAATGCACATGCATAGTTGTTTTCGTGCACACAACGAAATGCAGTGTTTACATTTACTCACTGAGTTATTAATTTCTTTATCTAAATTCGTGGAAGATCGTCGGTGAAAAATTGAACAAAATAATCAGTGGCTGATACTGGTTCGAGTCGATTCTGCGATTTTCGAGTTTGGAATTACAAATTATAATAGTGATCTTTAATTATGAATGGTTATATGTAGTACCCTTTTTCTTATTCATTAACGTATTACTGATTGTTGTCATTATTTCCAAAGATCATTGTCCACGCTAGTGATCCGTTAGAAAATTAATTATTTACAATGACAAATCGGTTAGTTTTTTCTTCGAGAATTTTAAAATAAAATATATAATTAATTTATGTAACGATAACTTCCAACGTGATTGGTAATATAATTATTAAAATTTTATTAATAACAAATTATAGACGTCTTACCGGTGGTGTAGTCCTAAGAAAAGTTGCCTGTTGTTTCTTTCATAGAAACTTAGAATTACGATATGGAAGCTTAGAGAATAAGCTAGATATACGTGGTCTCCATAATTTAGGAAATTTAATTCTTAAAAATTACCTGTAAATTACCAAAATATCTTGAAATTGATCGAAAATCCCTGTAAAGTTACCAGAAAAATTATGCAAATTATTGGAAAATTCCTGTAAATTTATGGTAATTATTGTGAATTCATTAATATTCATATAAAGGAACAAATATTTACAAAATTTGGAGTATTTGTGTTGCTGGGACATAAATAAGCTTCCTCGTTGACCAGGTCGATGATCATCCACCACAAACTGAACCTTCCCAGCAGGTACCCTTTATTCATCAACAGGCCAAAATTACGAAAGTAAAAATACATAATCTTGCAACGTGCGGTTTGAAAATAAGATATTGGGAATCTAAAAGTTTTTGCAATTCCGCGTATATGTAGTTTTTGTAGAAAAAGTTTCGAATTTGACAGGCAATAGATTGAGACACCTAGAATGTCAACTACCCTGCTTAAAATTTCGGATAGGATCCGGTTAGAAATGGGTTCTGAACGGCCCAAACCGCGCCGTAAGGGGCCATCCATACACCACGTGGACAGTTTAGGGAGGGGGGGCCGCCATGGAAAAATGCCATGCTTGTCCACGAGGGGGACCGGGGGGGTCGGGCCAGAATCCACGTGGACACACGTTCCCCTGAATCTGCGAAAAATGTACTGAAATGAGACAAAGTATACTCGAGGTACACTCGAATTTTTACATTCTCATATCAATGAGAAGGCATTGGTTTTATGTGAAAGAAGGAAAGTTTTATGTCAATCTGTCGTTGTTATCGTCGTTGTCGCTGTATATCAGATAACTTTTGGAAGACTTCCCGGAATGGATTGTGCTTTGGCACAATTTTTAAGGGTATAAAAAGAAAGACGAGTTTGTTAGCCAGCTATTTTGGATAAAAATTCAAAAAGAGCATTTTGGACATTTTTGAAACCATTTTTTTCAACATTTAAAAATTCTATGGACCGCTTTTTATATTACTCGAAAAGTTGAACAATTCATCCTTACAACTTTTTTCGATAAGAAGAAAATTATCAGAGTTATAGCATTTTCAAAATTCAAAAAAACAAACGAAAATGACAATTTAAAGCCAAACAACGCACGATATGAAAAAAAGTGAAGGGAAGAAAAATGTTGCTTTTTGAAATCCCTACAAGATTATCAGAAGAAATTTTTGAATTTTCATGAACATAATGTAGAAAAGTTGGCATTTTTGACAAAATCGAGTGCGAAGCACGAGATACGTGATGAGAATGTGTTCGTTAAAGCCGAAGGAGCTTTAACAAAAGAGAATTCACAATCACCAAATTACAGTTGTCGATGCTTTGACCTTTAATTTTAAAAGACCTGTGTACAAATTTGGGGAAAATACAAATTAAAGTTTTTAGGAACAAAGGAACGGCCAAAATCCTTTTGGACGTTTGTCAGAAATAGATTTTCTTAATTTTTGTGTGTCTTATTCTGTGTGAAAATAGCACGAAAATAGTGTTTTTGAAAAATCAATTTCAAATTTTACAACCAAATAAACAATCTCTCAAAAGATGTTTGGGGCATATAAAACATTTCTTTCAATGTTTGAAACCTTGTCAATTAAAAAAAAAAATTTAATTAAGATTTTCAGATTTATAAGAAAAGTAAGTAATAATGTTGCTTGAAAACAACACAGTTTAACCAGATAAATATTAAATTTGATTAAAAAATACCTAAAAAACGGTTACAGGCAACAATGCATCTCTAAAAAGGTTTTCCGATAAGAAATGCATAATAGGGTGGGTCGAAAATAACAAATTCTGGGATTTGAAATCGCTACAATGCGAAAAATTAGCATATTGGGATCCTAAAAGAGTAAATAATTAATTTGGAATGAATAGCCATGCAGCCTGGTTACCCGCGCTGAAAAAAATGTTAAAAAATTTATGTTTTGCTGTGTTTTTGAATTTTCTTGAGTTTTAATTTTTTTACATATCTGAAGGTCAAAAAAGTGTTTCCAATTTTTTTGCCAATTTTAATTAATTATTTTCTGAGAGATAATTCCAATTTAATTCACCCCTTTTTTCGGGAAAAAAATCCTTAACCCCTTTGTAAATTCGCGAAATTTTTTAAAAATTTTGATTATGGTATTTAATGAAAATATCTTTGTAACTTGCGGTTTAAAACACTTCTGAACTTATGCAGGGGTTTTCAGCATATAAATATACACTGGAAAAAAATCGACAAGAACCAGGAATCGAAAGTAAAAATACAGCGAAGTTTTTAAATTCTGATTTTGGTATCAATTGAAATTATCTTTATAAATTGTTGTTTAATATTTTTTCTGCGTATGTGTGGGCCTTTTTAGCATAGAAATACAGAAGAAAAAATTCTGAGAAATACCAAATTCCAAATTTTGAAAATTTACTGTAATTTCAATCTCGATACCTCGGTCTTGCCGATTTTTTTTAGTGTATTTTGGTGCTAAAAAATCCCACACATGCGCATAAAAAATTGTAACCCACAAATTATAAAGATAATTTTATTAAATATCAAACATAAAAAATTTAACAATTCATTGTATTTACAATTTTTAATCCTGGGTCATGGCGATTTCTTTCCTAGCGTATTTTGCTCACTGGCATGTTTTCAAGTACTCGAAAAAACTCTGGTACTATTTACACAGATGTTCAGAATTTTTTCCGAAAATAGGAGTCAATTAAATAGGAATAATAATAGGAATAATTAAATAGTTAAATCGTTATATAAATAATATATCAATTGATAAAATATAAAAAATATAATAAATTAAACAATTAAATAGGAATAAAAGTAGGCCCGGTGTAAGTCGTTCCTATAGAATTTCGCTTGGCTCAATTCGTTGATAACGGGGTCCAAGGGGCCGAGAGAGAGGCCAATAATATCTATATTTTCATGAAATATGTCCACGTGGACAGTATGGGGGAGGGGGGTGTTCGTCAAGATTCCACGGCTGTCCACGAGGGGGTGGGGAGGGGGGAGGCGTCAAAAAGTGGTGAAAAGTTGTCCACGTAGTTTTTGTCTCCGGCCTATAACCGACACCTAACCGGGCTCTATCTGGCATTATGTATTATTCGGATCCGGCTTCTAGCTGGTTTGTAACTGGATCCACAAAATACTTTTACCCGGTTCTTATGCGGTTCTAACCGGCTTGTACCTGATTTTTGCCTTCGGTTTATATCCGACACCTAACCGGGCTCAATCCGGCAACATGTAATATTCGTAACCGATTCCTATTCGGTTTTTAACTGGGTCCACAAAATACTTCTTCCTGGTTCTTATCCGGCCCAACCCGTGCCGTAACCGGTTTTTGTCTTCGGGTTATAACCGTCACCTAACCGGGTTCTATCTCGCATCATGTAATATTCGTATCCGGTTTCTACCCGGTTTGTAACTGGATTCATAAAATACTGCTATCCGATTTTCATCCGGCCTGTACCCGATTTTTGCCTCCGGTTTAAATCCGATACCTAGCCGGGATCTATCCGGCAACATGTAATAGTTTTATACGATTCCTACCGGGTTTGTAACTGGGTCTACAAAATAATTTTTCCCATGCTCCCCAAGCTGCAATGTACTTGCTTGCATTAAAGTTTGGCTAAGAGTTTTGCAGAGAAAAGGGCCGATGTAGCGTAAAAAATACTTTCTTCCGTAAAAATCTGCTTGCTAAATGTTTCACCTTTAAATAACGTATTTTTAATATATTTTTTAAGTATTTTAATTTATTTAAAATTTTTGTTCGACACATGAGCAAATTAGTAAACATGTGTAGTACCTCATCGACTTAAAAATGTGTTCGTGTGTGTGTGCAAAACTAGCGCCATCGGCCCTTTTTTCTGCGAAACTCTTAGCCAAACTTTAACGCAGGCAGATACATTGCAACTTGGGGAGCCTGCTTGTACCCGGTTCTCATCCGATTCCTATCCGAAATTCAGTCTGCCAATATTTAAATTCAGGTTCCAATTTTCCGGCGGTAGAAAACGGTTAGGATCGGTTAGAAAGTGGACAGGTTCGAGTGCCGTGTAGAAATCGGTTAGGAACCAGTTAGAAACGAACTTTTGTCTGCCAATATTTAATTTCTGGTTCCATTTGTCGGATAGAAACCGGTTAGGACCGGTTAGAAACGAATTTCGATGTTTGCCAATATTACATTTCAGGTTCTAATTTTCCGGATAGAAACCGGTTAGGACCAGTTAGAAAGTTTCCAGTGTTGAGGGCCGTGTAGGAATCGGTTGGGAACCAGTTAGAAACGAACTTTGGTCTTTGCCAATATTTAATTTCTGGTTCCATTTATATACCATTAAACCATTTCCCTTTCAGGGTAGGCGTGACACTACCCGATTCGGGTAGTGTTTCTAGGTTTTTCTTGTAGTTATAAATAACTACAAGTGTGGGCTCACCACACCCACGATGTGCCAACAGCACTCATGTCAGTATTCTTGAATGGTCACCCATCCAAGTACTAACCGCGTCCAACGCTGGTTAACTTCAGTAATCTGACGAGAACTGGGTTTTTCAGCGTGGTATGGCCGTTGGCAATTTGCCTGATAAAAACCGGTTAGAACCAGAGAAACAAACAACATTTTCTACTGTGATAGGATTAAAGATAGAAAATTTTGAGAAAACAATAGAAGTGGTTTTTGTGAGCTATACTTTCAAGATTTTAAAATATTTTTGTTTACTTTCAGAATAGAGTGGAGGAAAAACTAAATGGGCTTGGGCTTAACCTGTTCGTCATTCTCAATTATTTGAAAGTGCATTTTTTCATTTTTAAATCTATGAAAAACTTCGAAAACTTTGGAAATGATCTTTTATTATAAAAAACATCACACGAAACATAAAACATAAATTTAATCCTCATCATCATTTCTGTTAGTACTCTCTAAATATGAAACAGTGAAAAATTCACTGATTGAAATAGTAGTTGGACATTTCACTGATTAATCGGAAAAATAATTCCGGACTTTTCACTAATCAGTTCAGTAACCCCAGAGTAAATCATGCGAGACATAACCTCTAAGTTTTAAAGTAAATCATTGTTGTTATTCTTTTACTTAAGGAGCAAAAATAATTTTGTTAAGAAATAAATTTTTGAATTTTCGGACTGTAAGTGTGCTGAATTTACTGGGGGAAAAATATACTCTAACTCGTGTAAAAAGTACTTACTTGACGGGTGTGTACATGACAGTCGAATCTTGAAAGTAAAGAAATATTTGAGGTTTGTTGTCATTTAGAAGCATCAAATCTTTTCAAATTTTGTAATATTTGATCACATTTATGGGTTTTAAGTTTTTACTATGATTATTTCATTGAATCTACTAAAATCTCATTTTATTATGACTGCTAAATTGACGTGGTGCAGTGCTGCCAACTCTCAAAAGTGAAACTTTCACTGAATGAATAAGTAACTTTTCACTGGTTGTTAGTGACCGGATTCTAGCTATTTCAATCTGTGAGATTTCACTGACAATCAGTGACTTTTCACTGATTCAGATTTAGAGAGTAAGATGGAGAAAAACCAAATGGACTTTACCCATTTGTCATAATCATTTGTCAACGACCACCTCAACTTTTATGATGTTTTTGACAAAATTAAATTTGCTTCTTCACATATTTCTAACATTTCTCGATAGGCCAAAACCTAAAGTACACCAGAGACTCGATAGATGAACAATCTCGGGGGTTGCCTGAAAATAGCCTTGTTCATATAGCGCGTACAGCGAAACGTAAACAGTCAGGGCCGCCTGAACCGTTTCCATAATATTGCGCAATCTACTTGACTGATGAGTAGTATTGCATGCGTCCCTTCAGAGGCGGAGTCGCAACCGTCTCTCTCCTTGCCCCCTGAGAAACTGTGTGGACCAGCAATTCTAGGAATTCATATAACGCGTGCGATCGCGCGTTCAAATAGTGAGACTCTGGTGTAGACTCTGTACTTGAAACTACAAGAAAACGATTTTCGAAAAAAGTGAGCTTTACCTAGTTGACGCTCTCAGCGCCTCAATTATGTTCCATAAACTTATCAAATTTTAAAGTTTTTCTAACAAATTACATAATCAAGGAATTGAGAAAATGGTAGATTCGAAATATCTTATTCCCAAATCAATAATTGCAAAATTATCGTTTTTTTAAATTTCGCAATTTTTAACTGCTTACTGACAAAAGTCCTCTACTAAAAGTTTGACAACGTTATTCTCAATATATCATAAACTGTAAGACCAAATTAATTTCAAATTATTAGAAACGTTTTTCTAACTCGTGTTATTTTTGCGATTTTTGCAAAAATATATATAAAATCCTTAAAGAATTATATCTTTCTCAAAATACAATTTTATGTTGTGATAAAAACCAAACAGGACTTAACCCTAGAACCACACACTGGGGTACAAATGTACCACTTATGAACATGACACTCTGTGTTTGGTGATAAGGATAAGCTTTCCGAATATTAAGCAAATAGTAATTAATTAATAATTCAGCTCCATTTTGGTTAACACTCGATCGCATCGTCAAAGTTTTTGCAACAACGCTTTCTGAATTAAACCACTCCGTTTAATTTATTTTTCATTGAATGGGAAACATTCTAAATGATTAAGTAGAGTTTCTGTGAGAAACAGGGAGAATATTTTGAAAATAAAACACATCTAAGCACATTTTTAGGAAGTAGCGCGAGTGAGTCCACATAGGAATGAGTCGGGTTATTAATAAACTAGCTGGTATCGTTCGAAATATTAATGTAAAATGATAATTATTTGTAATGTTAGTCCTTCTACCAGTATCTCCAAAGTATTTTTTTCAGTAGATATTCAAAAAATAATATTGGAGAGAGAGAAAAGCGATATACGTAAAATTATGACTTCAAGATTTTATACACTAGAACAAAATAACTCACCGAAAATCAAAAACCATTGGAGGTGACAGTGTTTACAAAAAAGGTTACTTATTAGTTATTGACAGAAACAAATTACATCTAATATGAAAAAATCTGTCCGGGGGTAACCGAAAAGAAATGGCCAGAGCTGCCCAACTGTGATATGTTACAATAAAACTTCTATAAATAAGAAAACACGTGAAATTATTGAACAACAATTACATAACACGTAGTTCGAGAGGGAATTTAAGATATCTTAATTAAAGCCAATCTAATATTTTTTGTAGCTTCGCAAATATTTGATAACAAAAGTGGTCCATATTTCAGAAAATTCACTTTTTTCTAGAGACACAATATGTAGACCGGATTTTATTTCAAGCTGATGAGAGGTACAAGTCAATATTTTTGAAATTACGCTTTAGGGCAGTTCATGAACATGTTGATTTATCATCCCAGAAAGTACCGTTTTTTCAAAGTCATGTGTGTCTGAGGCTACGCGATGGCCGGAGCTATCCGACTCTAGCCATCCCTAATATTTTTTTCGAGTTGGACTTATTGAAGCCAACATACATACATTGATCAGCAGTTCGAACTCGAAAGTTCATTGCCTCATTACCCGATTCGGGTAGTGTTTCTAGGTGGATATTTACGACCACTGTGGGCCAACCACACCCACGACGGGCCAACAGCACGCAGTATTCCTGAACGGTCACCCATCCAAGTACTAACCGCGCCCAACAATGCTTAACTTCAGTGATCTTACGAGAACTGGTGTTTTCAGCGTGGTATCGCCGAAGAAGCCAACAGAACAATAAAAATGTAAAAACCTTAAGTTTGTTCAAAACGTACATTTTCATATTTTAATTGATTAGATGCTGAAATAGCTATATTTGTGATACAAGTGCGCAAAAAAGGCGATTGCCGACGAGTGTGAAACTTGCAGCATGAGCCGTTGTGTGAAAATGCAAATGAGTGCGAATAGCTGAAGGCAAATGCAGCAATCACGCAAGTAGCAGTTGTCTATGTGCACTTATATTACACGGTATTTTTTGCAATCACTGTCCGAGAAAATTATTTTGCACACTTTTGACCAGTTTTTCGATCCTGTATAGTGGTTTTCAAATGTTGTGTATATATTTTTTTAAACTGTTCAGAATATTTTTATTTTTCTGGTGTACAAAGTTACTTATCTGTAAAGTGCGCTTGCGCGTTCATTACGTCGATTCGCAAAATAGATGTGTTTCAAAGTGTGCATGCGCAAATATTATTCCCGCACCGTCTGCTGGATGGAAGCACGTTTCATATAATTTAGAATTTAGAGGCATGGAAGTCCTTACTTTCGAGGTGGGTGTTGCAAAATCAGTTTGTGAACCTACTTTCAATGAAATTTCGAAAGACGTAATATTTACCAGCTTTATCTCCTAAGTATAGATTATACACTTTGCGATAAAGAAAAGTAAGTCGCATGTATAGCTAAGAAGTGTTTCATTTTGTTGCAAAATGTTAAGAAAATATTTATGTTTATATTCAATTGCAATTTTTGCTTTAGCGGGCCTTAGTTAATTAAAACTTTTTTTAATTATCAGAGCTGGGAATTTAAATTGATAAATATCGAAGATTATTGTATGAAAATTGTGCAATTTGGAATCCGTCAATTAGCAACTTCAAATTGGCGGCTTATTTGAAGTTGAAATTGTTTAATATTCAACATTTTATTTTGAAATTCCTGATTTTTAAAATAATTTATCAATTTCAAATGTTAAATACACAATTTTCAAATAGTTCAGCTTTAACCGTTTTCAAAGAACGACTGAAAAATCCAGAGAAAAAAAATCCTGACGAGAAAATTCCCGAAATAGTTATTTGTGATGCAAGGACCGTAAGTTGCACTTTTTCGTGTAAAAGTTGCAGTACGAGTCGGAGTCGAGGCTTCACGTACTTCTTTTCAAGGAGGGTAGGACAACAAGTATCGTGTATATCAAGGGCGCACGACTATTTTGCTATTTTGCCTCGATATACAATGTACTATTTCAGTCGAGGAATGTGAGTAACCGAGACGCAAGCGGGCGAGAAAAGTGTTTTGACGATCGAAAGATCAGCCGTAGTCGACTAGTCAAGGTGGTATTTTTTTTTATTTTTGGTATTTATGTATCTCCCTCTTTAAATAAATATACACTCTAAAAACAGACTATTGACTGTCAAACGATTCCTTTC
>CAKNYM010044330.1:0-86308 GCA_932195095.1 Andricus curvator | reverse complement strand
GCTTAATTTCAAAGGACGCATTCTGAAAGGAACGTCATTTTACTGTTGATAGACTTTTTCTTAGAGTGTACTACCGTCTTGCGTTTACGTTACCGTATTTTTTACAAAAAAAAAATAACATTTCGAATTTAAATCTGAAAAAAATTAAAATACATAACAAATAGTATGTTTAAACTATGAAGCATCATAATAATGAGCAAAAATGGTGTAATAATGAAGGTCGGTACTTATTATTAGTACCGAATATTGTCAAATTCGCATTCATGGACCCCCCCCCTTCCAAACAGCGACAATTTGGAAAGGGTAGCGAGTGTGACGAACCGAGATGTTCAATAAAACGCGTTTGCATCTGTACCTTTTAACTTATGAGAGTTTTTGAAAAAAAGTACTGTTCTTGGGTAAATCGGAACTGCTCTATTCATTAAAACAAACAAAATTGGCGAATTCCAATTATTTATAAGCAAAACTGTAGATATGCTAGATATTAATGCACAAAGTCGCCGAGAATCCTTACTAATAAACACATCTGCGCAGATGTGCTGCCGAATACAGAAACCAGCCTTCAAGAACCTCCGAGTTTCGTGCTGGAGAAACTTAACAACTACAAATTTTCCAAATATTGATAAAAAAATAAAATTATGCTTTAATTATTTATTTATTATTAAATTACAATTAATTGTTCCATAATTATTTCAGATAATTATTAATAATTATATTATTAATCAACTAGAATTATTTTTGCTTGACAAATAAAGAATGCGGATGTGCTATTGAAAAGAAGGATCGGTGGCTCAAAGTTACCCTCGAATCCGGGTGAAGAAACTTAACATCTACTTGTGCTATTCGATTTCAGGAAATCGGACTGCAGAAAGACCGAGGAACCTCATGAGCAAAACACATCTCTGCCTTCCTGATGAAGAAACTGTACAACTGCATTTTTATCAAAAATGAGTTTTTTTATATGGTTGGATTTGTGATGAAAAACCGAATTTAACTATGCTGATCATTATTAAAAATTGTAATTAAATCTCGAGATAATTAGGTCTCAATTAGCATATCTACAGTGATTTTCGAGAATTCCTGATGAAGAAAAAATACATCTGCAGAAGTTGTAGCATATCTACACGAATTCCAGGATTTGGGATAGTGCTGAGCCCTCAGATCCTGATAAAAAACACACATCTGCACATACATGTACATGTAAAGTTTCTTTATCCGGATTCTAGGGTAACTTTGAGCCACCGATCCTTCTTTTCAATAGCACATCTGCATTTTTTATTTGTCCAGCAAAAATAATTCTAGTTGGTTAATAATATAATTATTATTAATTATCTGAAATAATTATAGAACAATTAATTGTAATATAATAATAAATTAATAACTACATCATAATTTTATTTTTTTATCAATTTTTGGAAAATTTGTAGTTATTAAGTTTCTTCAGCAGGAAACTCGGAGGTTCTTGAAGGCTGATTCCTGTATTCGGCAGCACATCTGCGCAGATTTGTTTATTAGTAAGGATTCTCGGCGACTTTGTGCATTAATATCTAGCATATCGACAGTTTTACATATAAACAATTGGAATTCGTCATTTTTTTATTTTAATGAATAGAACATGTCCGATTTACCCAAGAACAGTACTTTTTTCAAAAACTCTCATACGTTAAAAGGCACAGATGAAAACGCGTTTTATTGAATATCTCGGTTCGTTTCAAATGCAGTTGTAAAGTTTCTTCATCAGGACGGCAGATCTGCGCAGATGTGTTTTTTTTTATCAGGATCTGAGGGCTCAGCACTACCCCAAATCCTGGAATTCGTGTAGATATGCTACAATTTCTGCAGATGTATTGTTTCCTCGTCAAGAATTCTCGAAAATCGCTGTAGATATGCTAATTGAGACCTAATTATCTCGAGATTCAATTACAATTTTTAATAATGATTAGCATAGGTAAATTCGTCTTTTCATTACATACATACATTGATTAGCAGTTCGAACTCGAAAGTTCATTGCCTCACTACCCGATTCGGGTAGTGTTTCTAGGTGGATATTTACTACCAATGTGGGCCCACCACACCCACGACGGGCCAACAGCACGCAGTATTCCTGAACGGTCACCCATCCAAGTACTAACCGAGCCCAACAATGCTTAACTTCAGTGATCTTACGAGAACTGGTGTTTCGAGCGTGGCATCGCCGTTGGCGATATTATGAATCCATTATTATCATTATGAATCCAAAAATATAAAAAAATAATTTTTGATAAAATTGCAGTTGTACAGTTTCTTCATCAGGACGGCAGTATACCATCTTGAAACTTTGTCGCCACCGATAACATACTCTCCCGTCACCCGAAATAAAAAATTTAAATTCGGCAAAATTTCCTGAAGTAGAAAATTAAGTTCGGCAAATTTTTCCGAAGATCTATACACTAAATATTTTGTTTTAAATAATCCTTTAGTTTAAAGATTATTTTTAATATAATATTTTGTGATATTTTTATCATTTTTTAAATTTTTATTCACATTTACGTTCAAAATACTGAAAAACATGACAAAACATTTTTAAAAATTGGGGGGCATGAAAGTGTGAAGCGACAGCAACATCTCTAGCCAGTTAGTTACCTTACCCAGTGGACCTGATCTTTCGATCTCCAAAAAACTGAAATGGTAGTCATTCTCCCCCGTTTGCTTCCCAGTTACTCGCATTCCTCTAACAAAAAGTTATTGTATCAGTTGCTTTATACAAAATTATTATGATTTTTTTGATTAGCCGAAAAATGTTACAAAATTACTAGTCATGCCGAATTCCGGGACGATTAGACACGATAATTTAAGTCAATGCAAATACTCTATTCGTGTACAATTTCTGGACGAATAACATAATTTTATTAATAAATATAAATTTTTTCCACTGTAAAAAAAATATTATTTCAGGGCTCATTTCAGGTATTAAAATAAGACTCAGAACAAACAGTCTCGAGTGGTAATAATAATATTGTAAAATGAAACTAAGTGGTGGGATTTCAAAGTCACTTGGTTTGTTTTACATTGAAAATAACAGCATGAAGTTATCCTATTCAAAAATACTCGCGCACACTCAGAAAATTATATGTATGGCTATCATATACATGTTTCCAGAATTTGGGGGGAGGGGAGGATCAAACCCCGCCCCCCCCCCCCCCCGCCTGGCTAGAGCCTTGGAATAGACACTCCTCTCAATATTTCAAAAGCTTCTAATTTGAAATGAGTAAATTTTGAAGTATTTAAGTACCATTTTTTATTGGCTTAAATTACACACATTTTTTTAAAATAAAGTTCTGTTTTCAAAATGAATTTTTTTATTCATCTAGTTCTATAGTGATTCAATTTCTTGATGTGCAGTATATCTGGGTTCAGCTTACGCTTGTAGTCCAGTCGTCATGTTAGAAAATAGGGTAATTTGATTAAATAACTTTCACGTCAAGTTTTGTTTACTCAACACCTTCATTTTAGCATAAAGAGGCCCTGCGTTTGTGAGACAGCACGGAACTGTGACCCTTTGAAATTTCAGGGAAACGATCTTAAACATTAATATTTATTTAAACACATGGCTTCCAGTGCATCTTGCGTATAAGCATAATACATTCCACAGATTAACAATAGGCAAAAAATTCCTTCAAATACTAAAATAATAACAAAGTTCTAGATATAATATGTTGGGACTTATATAGCCTCACAAAGTTGACCTTTCTCGGTATTTTTTCATTTTTTTACGAATTGCTCACTCCCAGTAAATTCCGCGTTAAAAGTTGTTAAAAAAAAAGAAAGCGCATAAAATCCCCTACAAAATGGTAACAAAAATATTCTAAAATATTCTCTCTCGCTCTCGCATCAGTCGGCGAGAGTAGCACGCGCACTATATCTATATACGAGTCTATCGCCGTTTCAAACAATCGCTCGTTTCTCGAGATTTTAGACTTATCCAATTGTATTTGAAAATCGTTATCTATGAAAAATGACCTTCGGTGCGATCAGTAGTTCCTGCCAAAAAGTGGAAAACTTCGGAAAATCAATTTTCGGCGAGAGAAAAGCATTGTAACTGAAAATTAATTTCAGATTCGGGTTTCTCACCCCAAAAATAGGGCGTATGGAAAAATGCATCCATTTCTGATGCAGTCTTAAAAATGTTATTTCAGGGCTTCTTGGTTTCGACATAAAATGATCCACACGTACACCTGGTGTAAAGGAAATAACCGCAGTGTAATTGACTTTGTTATTGCGGATGAAAGACTTAAGAGAACTAGTCAAAGATACAAGAGTCATGAGGGGTTCCGAATGCAATACTGATCATTACCTTTTAGTCTCCAAAATAAACTTAGGACGGGGATGGAGAAGAAAGAGAACAAAAAAAACGAAACAAACGCGAATAAAGATTGAAAATTTACAGAAACCGGAAGTGCGAATAGAGTTTCAAAATAAGTTAATCGAACGCATAGATAGGGCAACTTGGGAAGCGCTTATAAGCAATAAAGATATAGAGGGCGCGTGGACTTTGTTCCGGGATATCATTGTTAAAACTGCAATTGAAGTGTGTGGTACGGCAGTGGTAGGAAGAAAGTCTGGTGATGCGTGGTGGAATGATGAAATTCAAACAGCCCAACAAGAAAAGAAAAAAGCGCACGAGAGAACATTAAACATGACAGGTCTTAGCGATGAGGAGAGAAATAGACTCGAAAATGATTACAAAGACAAAAAGAGGAAAGTTAAACGACTAGTCAAAGAGAGTAAAGAGAAAATCAGAACAGAAGAAGAGAAGAAGAGAACAAAATACAAAACGGTTTTGAAGGAATTATGAAACTATTATATAAACAGATAAAGGAATGTAAAAGTACAGAGTTTGTCAGCATGAGAAACAGCAAAGGTGAAATGCTATATGGTACAGACGGGATAGTAGACGCTTTAAAAGACTCTTTTAAAGAATTATTAGGAGGTGAAGATATAGGGCAACAGAACTGCGACATAGAACATAATGCATTAGAAACCCCAATTGAAAAAGTCTGTGTCACTGAGGTTAGAGATATAATTAAGAACTTAAGGGCATGCTCTTCGGTGATCACGTGACCAAACCAGTCCTTGGTTATGAATTTTTTTTTGGTGTTCACCATGTCCAAACGCAATGATATATCGCTCTCAAAATTTGGAATATAGGAAATGAGACAATAAATTGCGTTTGTATATTTAGTTTCAGTAATAATTTTGAAAAAAATTATACATGTAAAAAATAATGTGTAAAATTTCATAACCGAGCTTGGTCATGTGATCTCTACTTTACCGATGTTGAAAGCTTCTTTTTTTCTCCGCTAGAAATTGCTAAAAATGCTCCAAAAATAATGACAGGTTACGTGTGTGCAGATACTTATTTTTTGATTTGCAACAAATGTGCAACTGTTATTGTTTATATTGATTTTTTAAAATGTTTAGACGATTTAGTCCAAGATTTGTGTCAGTTATCAACATACGCGAATCAAAAAATTTGAAATGCATCAAACCAAACATTACCTGCAAAGTGCTCGACTCGAGTGGTAATATCCTATTTTATTAATTTATAAATAAAATTTCTTTGAAATTATAAACATATTGATGTATACAAACGTTCTTTAGTGCTTTTTATTTAATCGTTCAAATTCTAAACACGATATCTCAACCCGGTCGGACGTAGTGAGCACCAAAAAAAATGAAAATAATATTACACATTTATTTTTTACATGAATAATTTTTTTCAAAATTATTACTCAAACTAAATATACAAATGCAATTTATTGTCCCATTTCCTATATTCCAAATTTTGAGAGCGATATATCATTGCGTTTGGACATGGTGAACACCAAAAAAAAATTTCATAACCGAGGACTGGTTTGGCCACGTGGTCACCGTAGAGCATGCCCTTAAAAAACGGTAAGGCTGCCAGTGTAGACAGTATTAGCGCTGAAATGCTTAAATACGGTGGCGAGTACGTACCTCACAGGTTGTGCGAATTGATAAATTTATGTATCGAGATGGGAGAAGTCCCAGACGATTGGAGAAAAGCGATTATCGTACCAATATACAAAAGAAAGGGAGATAAAAACAACTGCAGTAATTACAGAGGTATCAGCTTACTTACTTACTAAGTACCGTAAGTAAAATATACTCAAAAATACTCATTCGTAGGGTAATGAAAATTACAGAAGAAAAGATATAGGAAGTCCAAAGTGGATTTATGCCAGGAAGATCATGTACAGATCAGATATTTAGTTTTAGACAGATCACAGAAAAAAGCTCAAGAGTAGGAAAGAAAGTTTTCTGTGCATTTGTTGACCTAGAAAAAGCATTTGACAAGGTAAATAGAAGTAAACTTTTGGAAGTCCTTAAAGAGTACGGAGTCAATGGATGGCTCCTACAAGCAATAAAATCAATATATACAGGTAGTAAAGGGTGTGAAAGAGTAAATGGGAAACTGAGTGACTGGTTCGATATTATTGCAAGGCGTGAAACCAGGATGCGTTATGTCCTCATGGCTATTTATCATATTTATGGATAAGTGTCTAAGAATGGCCCTCTTCGACGAAGAAGGTGTAGATCTCGAAACAGTGAAGGTACGTGGGTTAGCTTTCGCAGATGACAAGATTATTATGGCAGAATCAATCGAGGACTTGCAAAGAATGTTGAATAAACTTAATACAAGCATGAAGAACATGGACCTTAAAATTAACGTAAATAAAACAAAAATCATGGTGTTTGAAGGAAAAACTGAGAAAACAATGTGCAACATTGTCCTAAATGATGAGAGATTAGAACAAGTTGACAAGTACGTATATCTGGGTAGCCTATTCACTAGCGACGGAAAACTAGATGGGGAGTTAGATAGGCGCATAAATAAGGGTAAGCAGGTTATCGGTAGAGCAGGGTCCATTCTCAGAAATAAAAACATATCAAAAAAAGCTAAAATGGCCATACATAATTCTATATTCGTACCGACCGTACTATACGGTAGCGAGACATGGACCTGTCAAGAGAAGGACAGGAGTAAAATTAACGCGATTGGCATGAAACCTCTTCGCACAATATGCGGAGAAACACTGATGGACAAAGTCCGAAACGAGATAATCCTCAAAGAATGTGGTGCAAAAGAGACAATAGTTGATACTTCGGAAAGAAATCAGTTAAGATGGTTCGGACATGTTGAAAGAATGAAAGATGAACGACTAACGAAACAAGTGTATAAACGTAAAGTAAATGGAAGAATGCCCAGAGGTAGACCGCCAAAAGAATGGTTAGAATCTGTGAATGAGACACTAATCCGAAGAGACATAAGAAGCCATAGAAACACAAGAGCTTGCATAAAAAAAATGCATGGACGTGAAGGAAGCTAGAGTAGTATGACAGGACAGAAAAGTGTGGCGACAAATAGTTTGTAAACAGAGTGACAATAGAGTGAATGACGCCTGAAACAAAGACCTTGGATACTAAATGGGCCCAAGTGGGGAACCACACATAACAATTTTGTGAGGCTCTTCACCTGGGGTGATCGCTAGAGAGATTGATCAGCAACCTGGGTCGGAGCAGTGGTGCGGAATGAACGTGTCATTTGAATAAATAACACGAGAATTCCAGATCAATCGAAAATATCTGTACCTAACACCTATGTACCTATCTACCTTATACCTATATACCCACCATACACACTACTATTTTCCAACCGAGCAAGTCACGCCTACCCCGAAAGGGAAATGGCTTAATGGCATAGTAAAATAAAAAATAAAAATATAAGCAGTAGGTGTGCTTTTCGATATAATGTTAATAAAAAAATATTATTTTGGTTTAATTTACCAAACGGAGACATTAGGCCATAGACTGTGATTCCGTTCGTTCAAAGTTTTGGTTTTAATCCAACTCTACAAATGTTTGTAGTCAGTTTGAAAAAGATAATGAAGATAATTTCACTGCGTTTTAAAAATATCACAACATAGGTAATCTACTAGATTATCAATTATCTAGAACTTTTTAAAGTTGTATCCAATCGAAAAATGTCATTAGGGTAATTTGTGAATCTTGTTGAAATCTACTAAAAATCACGATTAAAACTTACGAATCTCTTTAAAAAATTGCATAATTATGAAAATGATCTTAACTTTTTGAATTGTTGTCTAATCTAAGAATTTAATTTGGATAGTTTCGAAATATATTTGATATCTAGTAAAAATTTTGAATGGAATTTCTTAATCTTGAAAATCGAATAAATGTGTTCAGTTTTAAGGGCTTGAATCGGGAAATCTGAATGACCAGAAAAAAAATGTTGTAACCTGGGAAATAACTGTGACTCTTTTTTGAGAGTTTACACCGTTTTCTTGTAGCAAAGAACAAATTAAAACACATAAAAGTATTTGAAGAATCTTGAGTAGTGTAAAGTTAAACGTGAAATTTGGCTTATTTAGCATTACAAGAGATAATTTAGATTCGTTGAGCTAAATATCTTAGAGTGTGAATGGTGTTAGTGATGATTCTGTCATTTAAAATTTCCTATGCCAATAGTTCAATTATGACTGCACCAAGACCTTACAATAAGGAATAAGGCAAGGGTGAAAGTCCGGTCGAAGAACTTTTGATCAGAGTCATCAATGCGTGTAAATCAAAGTTTAAAACTAGCAGATCTTCTTCTTCAGAAGTCTTTGAAATGCTTTTTAAGCAATTTACGATTCACTTTCATGTTTGGAATACGTCACGTGGTTACTCGTCCTTTCGCAGCTCTTTGGGCGTCCCATATGTCTCAGGCCAATAACCAGGTTCTTTCAGACTTCGTTAACCATAGAAGGAACAGGTCTTGCTTCATGTTACGAGTAGTTACGGGTTACACTCCCTTTCCAACAATGCATGACATGATTTTCACGTAGGCGACAATTATTGCTTCTCCTCGTTTCATGTTACACATTCTGACAAATTAAGTGGAATTATTTTTACTAGAAATAACTTTCTACCTACAAAGGGAAGTTCTTATGGGAGAAAATTCTAAACTCATTATTCAGTATAGACTATAGAGTATAAGAATTTACGAAATGTTTGTGTATTTAGATTTCCAACATTATTCAAGACGACACTCAAGTTCCCAAAGTATGTAATTTGATATAAGCTTAAGTGTAATTTATGTAAATATAAAATTAAGTAAAGTCAAAATTATATTTGCAGTAAAATTATTTTATTATTCTAAAGCTGGAATACTTTATAATTAAAAGTGAAGACAAAAATTCTTCAAATAATAGAAAACACTGTAATCCTAAAATTTGAAATTTTTCACGCACTCATGATGTAATTAAAAAAAATTACATAGGTATATTGATTTTTTAATGAGTTGTGCGTGTAATAGAATTGATTAAATTCGTCGAAGATTTATGATTTTTGGTATGAGTTTTCTTTAAAACTTAATAATAAAAAAATCTGCCCGCTTCGCGGGCACATTCTCATCGGGCGCTTCGCGCGCGGCTCGCTTCGCTCGCAAGTTTGAGCGCGCCTAGGGCGCGCAACTGTTGGATCTCGCGCTTCGCGCTCGATTATGTATTCACCTCGCGCTACGCGCTCGGGCGTATCTACATCGCGCTTTACGCTCCGTTGCTCTAGATTTTTCAACTTCGTGTTCGACTTCGATGAAAAGAAAAAGTTTGTTTGCAAATATTATAAAATTATCAAAACCTCTACATATTAAGTGATTGTTAAATTTGTTTTTATTTTAGACTGAAAAGGAACTTCATTTACTCAAGGTTCTATCGACCTTAAGGAACACATTCTCATCCAGACACTCGCGCTTCGCGCTCGATATTTGATTTGAAAATCATTTGAACCTTGCGTTCCACGCTCGGTTCTGTGCATTTGATTTTTCTATTTTCAATGCTGTTTTTTACGAATAAAACAAAAACTACGCGTCATATCAAAAAGTGAATGATAAGAAATTTGTAGATCTTTTTTGGGTGCACAATTTTGGTGGATTGATCTTTTCTCGTATCTTGCATAGTTTCACAGCAAAATGGAATTTTTTATTATTTTTTTGTGCAATCAAAATTTGAATTTTTTATTTTTCAAAAAATTCAAAAAGTTGTTATGAAAATATTATAGGGCGTTCAAAAAGCAACGTTTTTCCCCTCTTGACTTTTTTTCATATCGTGCGTTTTTCGGCTTAAAATGTACATTTTCGTTTGTTTTTTGGAATTTTGAAAATGCTATAACTCCAGTAATTTTTGTTTTATCACGAAAAGTCATTAGAATATTTTGTTCGTCATTTTGTGTACTACTAATAACCATACATAGAATTTTTAAATCTTGAAAAAAAGTGGTCTCAAAAATTTTCAAAATGTGCTCACTTTTTGAATTTTTATCCAAAATAGCTGGTTAACGAACTCGTTCTCTATTTTTCGGCCATAAAAAAGTTTGCCAAAGCTCAATCAAATCTGATCATTTTTTCGAAAGTTATCGTGGCTACAGACAGACAGACAGACAGACTACAGACAGACAGACACCTTGGTAAAAACCGTTTTTTCTGGCTCAGGGGGTCTCAAAACGTGGAGATTTGATGAAAACCGACTATGTCAAATTTTACATAAAACCAATACCTTCTCATTAGAATGAGAATGTAACAAGAAAACTCATGCGAGGAAGTACGAAACCCCAATTTTTGTACTAGGTTATACTTTATAAAGAGGGAAAGCTATTCAACCTATAGTGTTCATAGAGAACTTATGATGAGTTAATCCATTTTAAGATTCTGGAAACGTAATATATTTTCAAAATTTGATAGAATAAGCTACTCTTATTTTTGATGATTATAATCGATTATGCCTACGGCGATACCACGCTGAAAAAACCAGTTCTCGTCAGATCACTGAAGTTAAGCAGCGTTGGGCGCGGTTAGTACTTGGATGGGTGACCATTCGAGAATACTGCGTGCTGTTGGCCCACCGTGGGTGTGGTGAGCCCACACTTGTAGTAGTTATTTACTACAAGAAACTATCCACCTAGAAACACTACCCGAATCGGGTAGTTTCACGCCTATACTGAAAGGGAAATGGCTTAATGGTATGATAACAACTATCACATCAAATTCGTTATAATTAGAGGCTTCGGAGTTGACACCAAAGCGAGGGACAGACGCATATATGAGCATTACGGTGGTCCGTATTCCGTATTTTTTTTTCAAATCATTCAACATTAATCCTTGCTCCCGGGCTTTTGAAACTACCATGGGGTTTTAAATGGGAAAAGTTCGGTTTTCGAAAAAATGGGAAAAAGAAGTACTTGTTATTAACTTTTTGCATATTAAAGTTTAGTTGCCTCTTGAGGAATATTCAAGGAATAGTTTCCACATACAAAAGCTTTTAATTTTGAGCCCTCGATCCCCTTGTATTGTGCCCGGAAAATGCCCCAAAAAATTCACAATAGCAGTTTATTCATTAATGTAAAATTCATGCTAAAGGCGGTATTTTTTTGAATTTTTTAGACATAAATTATTTTTATTCGATAAGTGACAAGTTTTCAAGTATTTTTTAACTATTTATAAATTGTTTTAACAATTATTAATTGTTTAAATAATTCCCCCTGTAAATTGTGTAAAATTATTATTTTTCGGAATAAATGATGCAGTTGATGAATGTGAAGAGTAAGTTTTCCTGTTTAACATATTTGGTAATTTTAAAAAAAAATGTATATGTTTAAATAATTTTTTCTACTGTAAATCGTGAAAAGTTATGATTTTCTGGAATTAATGACACAATTAAAGAATGTTGAGGATAGTATATTTTTTTGAGGATAGGGTAAATGTCCCAATAACTGCTTATTGCCAATTACTATACTTATTGATAAATTTACGTAAACTTTTACGTTGTTTAATCGTTGTTAACAATGTTGTATTTGAAATAACTTCAATTTTCAAATTATTAACCATACATCCGCATTAATAGGGACATCATAATAGGTACACAACTACACATCTCTGTTATTTTATTTCAGGATATAATAGAATAAACATAAAGTCAATTTTCTATTATCTCATTATTTTCTTTGAATAATAAGATTATGCCTAATAAGAAAAGCCCACTTGAATCATCTTCTTACTTGTGATACGTTCGCATATATAAAACTAAAATCCACACCAATAGGGACGCAGTAATATGTGTAAAAATATTGTTATTTTTTATTATATATTTCAAAATAATGGTCAATTAAAGAGAGACTAACGCTTCATACAAGTGAATGATTACACAGGCCAACAAAAATTAGCTTTTTTTGTACCCAAAGACTAGACTAGGTGACCCCAAAGGATTTTGATTTCCTTAAAACGAATCCGTTGTCCATATTTTTACTACACGTTAGGGTTTTGAGATATCCTAACCCAAAAGTAAAAAAATTCAATTTTCAGCAATATTTGAAACAGTTTAACGCGAGCAGCGATTTATTTTACTGAAAACTGCTTACGCCATCGTTTAGTACTCGTTTTTATCTTTAATTTCGAATTTTGATCACGAACCGATTCTTCTTCTCCGAAATATTACATCCCTAGTAGAAATGTACGAACGGCGCAGTACTGACCCAGTACTGACTGCCGGTCTGGCAGTACTGACTCCCAGTACTGGGTCAGTGCTGGGCCAGTACTGGCTTGTAACGCTGTCCAGTACTGATTTTCGGAGCTTGTCCAGTACTGACTCAGTACTGACTATCAGTACTGGCACAGTACTGGCACACTACTGGCATATAAATAGCTCCTTATAGCAATAGAATATTGCGCGATATCCCATTTGATTCTAATTATGTTCTGTATTGTCCCAGGGATATCGTAGGAATAATCAGGGAGTTAAATGGGATATAATGTGAAGTTTTATTAAAATACATATTATTAACATACAATAATGTATATTAAAATCATTTTTAATTCTGTTAAGTACTATACAATTTACCGTATCCGTACAGCCCGCGTACACAGTCGCGACTAACAAAAATTATACGTCCGAGATATCCACATTCGGATATCTCGCAGCAGCAAGGGTCAGCTCGACCATAGTGCAATAGAAGAGCGTCGCCCTGCAGTAACCATCTTGTTGATCACGGTAGCATTTATGCCAAGTAAGTATAATTTTCGACGCCTCGACTCCTGTCTTAAACACTCGGCGCGCCGTTTCGACTGCGAGAGAGGCAAATCGTTGCGCGCCCTGGCGCACCACAGCCGAACTTTTGCCCAAGGCGGTAAGATTCAAATCTTCGAATTTTAAATCAAATCTTTTTGTGTCAAATCTTTTATCCATGAATCGTGGTTTATCGTTCATACCATTATGATAGTTAGATATATGAATATACGAACTTATTTATTAAAGCTAGAATAAAAATTATTGTTCAACATAATACATAATAAATAATTTACGATATCAGAATTTGATTAATTATTATTCATAGTGATTAATAATGCGATGAAATTTCAATATTATTATTTCAAGCATTTTACGTGGCAGAGCACCGTAGATTATTGTTAAACTATTGTAAAAAAATCTAATATACTAGATGAAAAAAAATCAACATGAATTAATGTATTTTCTCCTTTTTTACGAAAGCGACTATTAATCATTATCATTATTATGAAAAGTTTCAATAAACTGCGTTACTGAATAAAAAGGGCAATCTATCCGGGCCTTATTCTTACCTGATCAGGGTCGTAAATACGGCCTTTCATCAGATTGCCTTAATTAAAAATAAGGCTAGCCTATCCGGGCCGTATTTGGACCTGATCAGGGCCGTTATATACATTTTTAAATCAGGCAACCTTATCAGGGCCTGGTAGGAGCCTTTTTTCAAATAAGGCTAAAAAAGACATTTTCCGCACGGGTCTCTTATGTTGACGAGCGTTGATTTGATCTTTAGAAAGTGGGATTAAAAAATATTTTACCATAAATTATATATATATATATACATATATATATATATATATATATTTAGAACATTTTAATAATTTTTATTTTTAGAGTTTGATTTTCTAGAACTCTTAACATGCTTTTTTATGTAGGGACTTCAAACAATTTTTGAGTGAAAAAAAAATCTTGTCCACGATTTGATATTTTTCATCCTTCGAAAACATTCTAGTAGCATTTTTAAGAATTTCTTTAACAAATAAGAATTTTTATTTACCACCGAACTGGTACTGATTCGGTCTTCAGACCAACGTTCTGCCAGTACTGGCAGGATTCCGGAGGTCAGTACTGGCTGTCAGTACTGAATCAGTACTCTGCCGGTGGTGAATTCCGGCATACTACGGACATTTCTACTAGGGATATTAACCATTTCAGTTTCACACTGAAGAACTGGCAAAAAAGGCGAAGAAAGCGAGAAAAATTGTGTTATTCAATTGATAAAGGGTTTCATCTCTGAACATTTTTGAGTTTGCTGAATCCGACTTTAAGGTCAGATTTTCAAAATTCAAGATGGCGGATCTTTGTTATTTTTCAATGAGAAAGTGAAATGGTTAATGTGCAATATCTGGAGAAAAAAAATCGGTTCGGGATGATCATAAATGGAAATGAAAGGTAAAAAGGAGTACTTAGGTCAGGATATCCCTAAGTATAGAAAAAATTTGGACAATGAATTCGTTTTTATAAAAACGAATCCGTTGTCCTTAAGAGGTGACTAAACTTTAAAATACAAAAAGTTAATAACAAGTACTTATTGTTTCCATTTTTTCGAAAACCGAGCTTTTCCCATTTAAAATCTCATGTTAATTTCGAAAGCCTGGGGGCACGGGTTAATATTGGCCGATTTGAAAATAAAATCGGAATTTATTTTTCTAGAAAACGAACAAATTGAGGGGAGTCGGTCACCAGAAGTCGAATTTTTACTGGTATAAATTTGGACCACCCTTATAAGCATCACAGAAAAAACTAAAAATAAAATTTGTTGCAGGAAATTTTTTAGAGCGATAAAGTTTTGTTCAGCATACATACATGTGTTTGTCATGGAAAAACAAAAGAAAGTTTAACCGATATTTGTGTAAAGTTTATCCTCTGAAGTTAATTTTTGTTGCGAAGAATCTTTCGTCGGAAATCGATTTAAAGTTTATTTTCTGTTTTTTCTGTGATTTTTTTCATTCGGTCAGGCTCCTACAATCTCTAGTATTGTAGTATTTTTATATTCTTTCGAACTGCATCACGTATAATTAACAAAAACTACCCGCTTCGCTCGCAAGTTTGAGCGCGTCTATCAGATCTCGCGCTTCGCGCTCGGATATTTATTCTTTGCACTCGGAATGCCTGAATGAAACTGTAGCAAAAATATCTCATTTAGATCCCATTTTTATTATGCATCTGCATACTCTGAATTTTCTACATCATTAGGTATAGTTAAAGATTAAATTGCTGAAACCTCTGTAGGCTTTGAGGTATTTGAATTTTCTGTTTTTTCTTAGTATTTGGGATATATAAAACTGAAATGATAAGTCATATAAAGGAATGGTTATGAGAAATTTTGTAGGACTTTTCAAAAGTTATCATTTCTCGTTGAGACTTTTTCCCGTGTTTTACGTCGTTTGGCTCAAAATTTGAATTTTTGATTTTTTTCATAGTATTTTCGACAGATAAAAACAAAATATCAAGTTCTATCAAAAAATGATTAAGGGAAAAATCATAGGTCTTTGAAAAAGCTACAATTCTTCTTTTAAAGTTTTTTACGTGTCTGTCGTCATTTGGCTTAAAATTAGAATTTTCGACTTATTCATTTTTGATCCATAAAACCAAAAATGAATAAGTCGAAAAAAATAGTTAAAATAAAAATTGTAAATATTTTGAAAAGTTTTAATTCATCTCTTAAACTTTTTTCATGTATCTGTCGTCATTTGTCGTAAAATTGGAATATTTGATTTTTGCATGGCGTTTTCGATGGACAAAACCATAAACGTTGGTAAAGGAATCGTCAAAACTTGATTTTCGGCTTAGGGGGTCTCAAAACGTGGAGATCCGTTGAAAAACTGAGGTGTGAAATTTCGAACGATTCTTCGTAGTTTCTCAAACATAAATGTTGAAAATGTAAAAAAATGCCCAAAGCCAATATTGGAAAAAAAATTTTTACCAATCTTTTCACAATTCAAATATGTGAAACTGTATAGAAGACTTCAAATAGGCAAAAAGTTGGCGACTTTATTACAAATGAAAGTAGGTCACCATATGGGCTAGGACTTCTCTAAAATGTCAAAAATGGACACTTACAGTACGTTTCACTTTACCAACTTTAGAAGAGACTTCGTAAAAAATTAATTTCGCCAAATTGACTTTTATCATTCGTCGTTGTCTTTGGATCGTTTGAAGCTCTTATCTCAGAGTATAGTGCCCCTATTCAGATCTGTTATACACTAAAGAAGTCATTCATGTACGTAAATTCAGAAATAGCCAAGCGTGTTCTAGTAACAGGTGTAGACTGTAGGTATAGTAGACTGTAGACTATGATAGTTATAGACGAGAGAAAACGCAAGGAAAAACGTTCAGAGGACGATGACTGCATTGTCCACGTGGCGCACTATAAGTGCTAAAGAAGAATGTCAGATATGCTCAGTAAACAGATAAAACTTTTTATACTTACGTAATTTGTCTTCAGGAGTTTATCTAAAATTCAAATTTAATGAGCTTTGTCCTTAGTATTGGGAAACAATGTTGCCAATGTTGGTAAAAGATTGGAGTGTCTATGCCCATGCTAAGACTCAACTTGTCCAATATCGCCCCAATATTGGACCCAGACTTGGGAAAATGCAATCGTTAATACAACAAATATTAATTTTGGTTATTAATTATAAATTAGTCTCAATAATTTATTATTGATATTTCTGTAACTTTAAGATAATTTACCTAAAAACGGAGTAAATATGAAAAAGTACAAAAAAGTAATACGGCTACGGAGGACAATGTCAATATATTGTGTTTCGTCAAAGATTTATGTCGAAAGAAACGAAAAAGGAACGTGAAGAATTTTTTTTTATATAAAAAATAATTGCCACATAATTTTGACATAATTTCTATACACAGCTTAGTTTTTGGACAAATTATTTTGTAGAAATAATTGAAAAACATCTAAAAATGCCCCTTAATTTCGTTTCAGTCCCTGGGGAAAAAGGGTTTCACGAGGGTGTCTGTTTTTAGTATGTATATAGTCAGCTGTAGTCTGATAGGCACGATAACTTTCGAAAAAACTATTACATTGAATTGTGCTTTGATACACTTTTTAATGGCCTAAAAGGAAAGGACGAGTTCGTGAAGCAGCCCTTTTTGGACCACCAGTTCTGTTTTTATTCATTGAAAATGCTTTTTTAAAAATAAAAAATTCCTCTGTGACATTCGAAAAAAAAGTTATCAAGTAAAATTGTTCATCACCAAAAGGTGTACAAATTTTTTTAGACCATTTTTTTATTATTCGCGTCGTTTTTTTTAATCGCAAAAAATATTATTAAAATAAAAAATTGCATTTTTCAGCAGGGATGTATACTAGCAGGTTCTAATGCTTGCCTGGACAACTTCTTCAAAATTAATGTTCTTCTTTGAGATATTTGTAAAAAAAATAAATTATTGTGATTATATAATTTATTAAAGACATATCGAAATGCATACAAACAATCGATAAAGTCGGTAAAAAAGCCGATAGAGCCCTAAGTAAATCAAGTTCCTTTTTAATTTCAAATTAAAAAAAAATTAACAGTCTCTTAAAAAATGGAGAATTCGACATAATATTTGCAAGTAACCTTAATTCTTTAGATGCATTATCCTGTGAACCTGAAGCGCGAGGGCTAAATCTTGCGTACCCTACTCAGGAGCGCTCAAACTTGCGAGCGAAATGGGACAGGAACTTTTTGTAATTTTCGCCTGTAGATGTTTTTTTTTACCTCTCGTATTTTTGGCGAAAATTGGATTTTGGATTTTCAGAAAAATCGTCACCATTCCGCTAGTTTTAAATATTTTTGTGATTTTTCAGCAAATTTCAATAGAGCGTTAAATCCCACAACGGAATCAAAGAAAGAAAAGGTAAATATCGCAATGAGTTTAAGAAATACTGTATTTCAAAAAGAAAATTCGAAAATTATTTATTTAAAAATTCTTACGTGAATATTTGTCTGCGCTAAGTAAATTGAATTACTCCCACAACGACTCTGCACCCGAAAGTCGTTTCACGAAAATTGCAAGGTATGCAAATTTCTGAAATTGCTGTGTTAAACGTCTCGTGGAAGGTATAGACTATATAGGTATAGAGGTATAGAAGTATGAGGAAACGAAGGAAATTCAATCATTGCATGAACTATGTCAAGGCGAAGCCAAATAATGTGTGATGCGTCAGACTAGTGCTTATGCGTTTAGTATGCTTTTATTATTATTCTAAGCGTATATTTCCTGTTTGCGTAAATACACTAACCTCAAGATTTTTAATCATTCAAGTTCTAGAGAGTGAGTACCTCCATTTGAAGTCCTTAGATGCATGTTTGCAAGTTTAACTTATTGTAATTGAGTCAGTTAAGCTGAGAAATATTTTGCTGACAAATTACCGCGGCGTTTCTCTTCCTTACACTTTATGTCGACAGTCGCCCCTCCCCTCCTCACCTTATTCCTTGAACAGTTTAATCCGAGACTAATTGAAATTTCCGTTATCTTGATGTAAGTGGTGAACTAATTGTAGCCTATTCGCGATCTGAGCCAATAATAGAGTCTTGACTCTTAGGAGTAATGCTCTCTCTCGGTTCAAATATTTCGAAAATGTTTCAGGTTTTTTGGGGCACAAAGAGCCATATAGTTTTGAAGAATATTACTTAGAAAGTTTAATTCGAAATTGTTAGAATTTTCTTTTCGAAAGTGGACAGACACCTTTAAAATTTTCTAAAAAAAAAACAGGTGATAAAATATCAAACTTTTATACTTTTATTATTAGACGCTTCCAGCAATAATGTTTCGAATTCAAGAATCATCATTTTCCAATTCCAATTTCTAAAGCCTTAAGTATTGAAGTAAAATTTTGTTGAATAATATTCCGAAGAACAAGGCTGGCTAAAACCTGTTACAGAATCTGAATTTTGCACTCTCGTGAATTGAATTCGATACCCTGCTATCGCGTGTGTTATACTAATTTGGGTTTTGGGGAAATCATACAGCAATTTACACACTCTGTCGAGAGGAGGCTCCATCAAATCAAGGGTTCAACTAGATAGGATTTAAGTGGTTTTGGTTGTTCTCACGCGCCAGAGACTCTCGTAGACGTGGACGGAACACAACCGAAAATTTGATATTTTTAATAGAGCATTTCTAACCTTCTTTTATTATTTTTCAAAATAAATAATTATTATAGAGAATAAATTTTGCTAAAACATAAATTATGGATATTATCATTTCAATAAAAAAGTGTCTCTTGAAAATGTATCCAATCATATTTAATTACTAAAAACCTAGGTTTGTAAAATTCACATTTCTACACATTTATACAACGTTTTGAAATTCTCTTTAGAGATTGCTTATTATTTTTTTAACTTGTTCTCGGGTGAACCCGGTTTTTCATCATAGCCACGGACTAAGTCAAGTGACTGATGAGATGAGGATGTTATGTGTTAATATAATATGATGTTGTAGGTACAAAATTAAGAGCATGATTTAGTTTGGAGTTCGTATCTTAACGCTGTTATTATTATTAACTTATTCTATTTTTTAATTATTTAACAAAACATTAGGAAAAGTTCCAAAAATTTTAGGGTAAAATAACTATATTTTCTCTAGATAAATAAGTAACGATGCAGCTTTTATAAAAAATAAAATCTGAATGAATAGTAACATTTGTTTGACATTCATTTTTTAACATCAGAATAAATGGATTTTTTTGTGGCCTAGGAAATGATAATAATTTTAGCGCTTGTTTAAACCATTTTTAGTATTTTACATTTCGACTGCTCCATATACAATATGGAATCAAGTTAGGATGAGTCCGTATAAATAATCAAGTTTCAGTTGTTCTTCATATACAGAGTCAACTTTACAATATTTAATATTGTTTAGAATTTATTAATATTTTAATACATGTTGCAGAACGGTATGCTTGTTCTATTTATTAAAAAAAAATCAAGCTATCAAAAACTAGACTTGATTTCATATACAGAACAACTGAAACCTTCTTTATACTGGCTCATCTGAACTTGATTCCATATTTTACTGAGCAATCGATTTTTATTTCAAACAGTAGATACGGTAAGTGCAAAGTAGAAAGATGATAATGACTTGAAGCCTCGGCAGAAAAAACGTTTGTATCCAGTTGTATCAACACAAGCTTTGTATCCATGGAGTTCTATAAAGTTATTTTTTTTAAACTACTATTTTTCTATTCCGCGGAAGCACTACAATTACAAAACTGTCACCAAAATGTGAAAAACGAATTTGGACAGAAATGTCAAACTAGTCGCGTTTACTTACTTTGTATCAACCTCAAATTCCAAAATGTACGTTTCTAAAACGGGGGGGGGGGGGGGGTCTAAAGGAGAAAGAAAATGGTGATAAAGAAGGCAGTGGGTGAAAAAGGGGTGAGAGGCCACTTGCAGTTTTTCACCAGCATGCGATGGGCGGAAAAGCCTTGCTGTATTTTACCAGCAGGCAGTGGGTGGAAAAAGGAGTGAGATGATGGCATTTTAATTTGTGCATAATAGTGTTTTTACGATTTTTATGTGGAGTTTAAAGTAATTATTGCATACTAAAAATAAGTCTTTATCAAAAACAAAGTTATTCAGATGGAATTTACATCTTGTACAGTGAGAAAACACATTTATTGACAAAAATGTTTTTTCTATAAAAAAAACAATAAGATTATTGACCTATTTATTGTACATTTCAATACATTATAAGATTAAATGAACTTATTTCGAAGCAAAAATTAACCCAAAGTAAATGTTTATTAATTTGTACATGAAATATTTACTATCTAAAAAATCGAACCTAAAAGTTAGGTTAGAATTCTTATTTCAATTCCAATCGTCAATTATTCATATTTTTTCCATCATCTGGATCAAATTTTTCGCTACACGCATTAATTAAAGTTCATTTAAGCTTATAATGCAGTGAAACTCACATGACATAATAAAATAATTTTTTTTTTTTTTTTAGAAAAACGTTTTTGACAGAAATGTGTTTTTTCACTATATAAGATGGAAATTCTATCTGAAACGCTTTTTTTAAGACTTATTTTCATTATTCAAGAATTGTTTTAAACTCGACAAAACACTCGTAAAAACTCTTTTATGCCAAAATTACAACGCATCTTAAAAATTCTACTTACTCTTTCTACTTCTGATTTTCGGCATCAAATGGCGAAATGGTCGACCACCATTCCCAATGGAACTTCATGGACATAAAACTTGTGTTGATACGTTATTTCTGTCGAGGTTTCACTTTTAAACGAAGGAAGTTTATAACCTAATGAAGCGATAACAAATTTGCAATAATATGAGTTTACGAAATGTAGATATTCTGCCTATAACTGATTATCTAATTGTAAGTTCAATTTGGACAAACTTATATTAAGCAATGATGCGATGATACGTTCATACACTGAAAAAAAGGATTACTTGTACCAAGTGAATTTTAGTTGGCTGAAGTAAGTGAAAGTCCTGTTTATTTTCAAAGAAATATTTTTTTGAGGCAAATCAAATAGGCACTTCGAATGAAAAAAAAGAATTTCTTTCAGCCAGACAAATTTTAGTAGGATTAAGTTAACATTGTTTGATTCAAAAATACGACCTATTGGTCGGAGGGAAATATTTCTTTAAATCAAAGAAATATTACTTAAAGACAAAAATATACATTTGAAACCAAATAAATGACTCATTGTTCCCAATGAATGGGCCATGAATGGGAATGACTATTTCTTTGAGATGAGAATATGTGAATTGATGGAAAGAAATATATTTTAAAGTCAAGCAAATATTTTATCGGCTCACAAAACTATTTCTTCGCATCAAATTTTTGAGTATTTGAAGCAAAAAAATATCCCACTGATTCAAACAAATATTTCTTTGGCCTAAACCATGCGCTAGTGCAATAAAGTAGTTCGTACTTCAACTGTTGTACATATTTTCCTAAATGAAAGAATGGATTTTTCCAGCTTAAATTATAATCAACATTGTTATTATTATACATATTTAATTTAAACAACGCATATAATTTAAAATCTTGATGAACCTGAAACAGAAAAATTCGATGAAAAATCCACCTCCAGCAGGATTCGAACTTGGGTCCGTCGAGTGTCAAGTCCACAGCGATGACCACGACGCGGTCGCAACCTGGAAATTATAAGGCGGAAAGCCGTATTTAACCCTCACCATAAATGCCAAAGAAATATTTCTTCAAATCAAAAACAACAATAAATGTTTATTTGTTATGAATAATTTAATTCTAGTAAGCAAATGAAATATTTCCTTCAACTGAAGAAATAAATATTTATGTAAACACAATATCTTGTTCATCTAAATAAATGCTTCATTGGTATAAATGCATGAACTCTTTGTAGCAAATAAATATATTTTTAATTTAATTAATATTATTTTGAATTAAGTCATTATTACATTGGTTTAAATAAACTTAAAGACTTGATTCAAGTATGCACAATTAATTGATTCAAATGCGTCCGAATCAATTCAAAGAATCGAACTCATTGAATCAAATAAATATTTCTTTGAACGGCTAATCAGATTTCAACGAATCTAGAACTTTCGAATCAAAGAAATGGATTTCTTGAATTTAAGAAATATTTGTTTGAATCAAGAAAATATAGCCAAAGAATTCATTTCTTTAGATCAACAAAAGATATGTGTCTGGTTTAAATAAAAATTACCACTATTAAAGAATATTTTCTTGATGCTAAGAAATATGATTCAAGTTAATGTATTTTCTTGGTTCCAAAAATTCTTTTTTTCAGTAGACTTTTTCATCTTGAATATCGAACATCTTCACGCGTGGGGAATTTAACATGCATATGCTCTACTATTCTAGGGCCCCTAAGGTCCGAATTATTCAAGATGAAAAGGTCTGTTATTTCCATGGAGCGGATTAGAGCCGCTGTGAAGTTAGTTGACGAGCGCAGCTCGACTCTCACATGCGGAGAACCGTCGGTCCGGCAGAGAGGGGGTCGCGAAGCAACGTGTTTGCACGCTTGCCGCTGGTCTAGCCGGGGTTCTCCGCATGTGTGAGCTGAGCTGCGCTCGTCAGCTAACTTCACACTGACTCTAATCCGCTCCCTGATTATTTCCTATTAGCAAAACTTTTTTTTGGATGTCAATAAAATTTTTCAATTACTAAGCAATTTTATAGGAGTTTACAGGACTTCTGCATAAGATTTAAACAAACTTCTTTGGATTTTCCAGAATTTCCAAAGATTTCCTGGGATTTTTAACAACTTTCATAGATTTCAAAAAATTTCAAAGGATTTCCAGACATTTCATGAGATTTTAAAGAATTTTAAGGAACGTTATACGATTCTACGGGATTTCGAGGAATTTTCGTGGATTTAAAAGAATTTAAAGGATTTCAAAATATTTCGAGGGATTTTACGGAATATGAAATAATTTCATAATATTTAAAAGATTTCATGCGATTAAAAAAAGTCTCAAGAGATTTTTAAAATATTTTGAAGAATTTCACCGGATTTGAAGAGATTTCAGGGAATTTCACGTGATTTAAAAATATTTTAAAGAATTTTACGTTTGAATTGACGTTAAATAATTTAAGATATTTCTCGAGATTTCAAACATTAACAAAAATTTCAGCAATTACATATATTATGTTAAGGAATTTCGAGAGATTTAAAGATATTAAAAGTTATTTTAAGGGATTTCACTGGAATTCAAAGATTTTGATAGTATTTCATAGGCTCATGAGATTTCAAGGGTGTTAGTTCCTCAAGAAAAATATATTTATATACTGGATGGTTAATTTTTGGCCAGGTTTTTTTGTATACCTAAACAATTGTCCCCCCGTTTGGACTTATTAGAATTTAGCTAACAGATCTATTTTGTACGATAAAGTAGAAAATTTCTGATTTTTTTTATACATAGTGTCTCGTCTAGACACAGCCTTTTTTATAACCTAAAAAGAGTAAAAAGTCTGTGTGTGTGTGTGTGTCGAAAGCTGAATGGCACCTGGGTGAGGTGTCTTAAACGGTGACTCTCGGATACCGGGCGACCTCTCAGTGTATGCAGCCTTATCCCTGCATTTGGGGCTCTGCAACGACGGTCAAACCATTTCTTTAGCTGCTCGTGGGAACAACAATGACACCACGAAACCACCAAAAAGCTGTAGATGCGGTTCAAAAAGATCGAATGCACAGAGCACCCGACAATGGGTCGGCAAACAGTGCGGATCACCCTAGATTTCGGGGTGCTGAAAATCATTTAGATGGAAACACGGCAACGAACCGGCGAAACGCCCACATTGAGTGGATGAATTAACGCAAGGATAACTTGCTATACTTCTACGATGCCAGCATTATCCCTCATCGCGGAGGCTTTATGGCGCGTATGCATACTCTGTGGTGCCAGAAACACCCAGAGCTTCAGCACGTTTCGCATCAGTCTTTGCGAAATTAAGCCGAATCCCTCCGGAAAAATTTAAAACATATGTAAGCGGAGCGCTTCCCCAACTGCTATGAACAAGCCGCAGACGAAGAGGAGGAAGCGACATTAAGAACAACCGCGGAAAGCAGACACCTTCTGAGAGATGATCGCGGTTTCAGGACAAGCAGGAACATTGACGTCCACGTCCCTCCTAAGCCCCAAGATCTGGCTGAAATGGATGCCTCCCTTCGTGAGAATATCTCGGAGGAGTCCGACCTCTGGACCATCAATTGATCAGTTTATGGTGCTGCGAGAGATTTGGCTGATTCAAATCGAAGGCTAAAACCGACGATGGATCAAAAGACCAAAAGACGCTTGCATCAACTGAACAAGAAGATTGGATGGTCAAGGCAGAATGCGTCCCGTGTTCAATGTGTGATTTACTGTATAACATCTGGTAGACCGTTCACGTAAAAGGTTCGAAAGTTCGCCCAAGAATTGAGGTTCTACAATCACACACGGAACAAGTCAAAGCTGATGACAATTAAGATTCAAGCAGCATATTGTTGACCAAATACGGGTGTTATCTGACGCAAGGAGGTGAATACAGAAGAGGGAGATATGAATTGGGGAGAATCAACCAATTTCTCGCTGTCCCATCGCGCCTCTTCAGCGATCTCCCTGTTTCTGTCAAAAATCCACCAAAGCCCAACGAGGTAGAGACTTTTTGGAGAGAGGTACACAAGATCCCGAGAAGACTGGAGTTGAAAGAAGATACTGATAATATCATCCGCTTCAAGGAGTTTTGCTACAACCTCATAACATATGAGGAGCAATGTCCATCGGAGCAGTGTCCATCAATCACTGTCGAAGAGGTGAAAAAAGCATTTAGGGATACGACGAACTTTTCCGCTCCAGGACCAGATGGTACGAAGAACTTCTGGTGGAAGAAGTTCACTTCTACACACCAACATCTGGCCTGCATATTCACCTCATATTTAAAGTCGGAAACGCCCATTCCGCAGTGGCTGATGTTAGGACGCACTGTACTCCTACAACGTGGCTCGAAAAAAAGGTGTAGCAGGCTGCGAAGAGAACCTGCTAATTGACAGGTGCGTCCGCAGGGACGCAGCAGCCCATCAGCACGTCCTGTCAATGGCCTGGTTTGACTACCGGAGAGCTTTCGATTCAACCTCTCATAGACTTATCATCTGCAGTGGCGGATTAAGGCAATTTGCCGCCCTAAGCAGTTGCGAAATTGCCGCCTCATCCCTCCATAGTTTTTTCGAACGATTAAGTAAGTGTTCATTAGGAGCGGACAATATTGACAAGAGGATAGGATTAATATGCCATTTCTTTGTTATAAAATAATATTATTGATAACAAATTATAATGAAACATTTTTATTCACAATTTCAATTTGGCCGCCCCTAAAAAGTTGCCGCACTAGGCAGCTGCCTACGTTGCCTGTTCGGTAGATCCGCCACTGGTCATCTGTCTGTCGGAAAGCTTGAAGGTTCATCCACACATAGTGAGATGCATGGAGAGATTGATCTCATCTAGCAATTATCGTGCGACAACGAACAACGTCACCTTCCAGAGGGGCATCTCTCAGGGCGATACCATGAGCTCTCTGCTTTTTTGCATCACCCATCTGCCTCTATTTCTTGTACTACGAAATTCTTCTGGATACCTCTGCGGCGACACTAATAATCGCGAGCATAAGGCCACTCATGTATTCTATATGGATGATCTGAAGATCTATGCTTCTGGTAAAAGCAAACTTCAAAATTCTTTAAATATCGTCAATGAGTACATAGGAGAGATTGGTCTGGACTTTGGATTGGACAAGTGTGACACTGGAGAGACCTATAAATTATACTTGGGCGTGCCTCAAAGCCGCATTCAGGACGTAACGTCAGTGAAGGAGTCTCTCCGAAGCAGATACAAGCATCTTCTTCAACAGATTTGGTCTTCAAATCTGTCGGCGTTCAACAAGGTATCTGCGACTAACATGCTTGCCGTCTCGGTTCTACTCTACTCGTTTGGTATTGGCACGCTGGTACTGGCCCTGCCCTGCCGAACGCTCCGAGGGAGATAGAGTCAATTGTCGAAAACGAGAAGTGCCACATTTTCTGGAACTACGATTTTCGGACAGCAGTCTCCGTTGCACACTCGAGGCCTGACATCGTTCTCCAAGACTTTGAGAAACGAACTATATTCGTGATCGAATTCTCGGCTCCGGCCGACTACAACATCACTGCCAAGGAGAAAGAAAAGAAGGAGAAGTATCCAGACCTTAAAAGGGTGCTGCAACGAATGTACCCAAAATATTCGGTTGAAGTATGTGATCGGTGCTCTCAGAGGCGTGAAATTATCACTGGTTCGTAACCTTAAAGCCATACCCGCGTGCCAAAAATATGCCAAGGCACTTGCGAGATGAATGCAGAAAACTGTCATCCTTGGGTCGCTTTGTATCCTCAAGACATACGAGGATTTCGCCGTCCTGTCGTTGTGATTTCATCGTGCCCTGTGGCCACCCATGTCACTTTCGTGAGATGTGGCCATACGTGTGATTTAGTGCGGTTTTACTTGGAGCCGGTGTCATTTTTAGTTGGCAGTTGCTCCCAGTGGGACCCTGGTAGAAATTGTTGATTACTTTGTTGGCTTTAGGGTCAGGTGAATAATTTTATTGAAAATAATTAAGTTGTTTGAAACGTTTCAGCACACAATGATGGCCCTCATCAGTGAGTTTTATTAAATATGTGAAAAATACATAATGTCTTGTAGATACGCAATTTTACAATTGGAAGTATTATTCTTTTTTTATCATATCTCATTTGTGAAATTATATAAAATCTTTGAATTGAAATTAAAATTTTGTTTTATTTTATTAATAACTATTGATTAATCTTGCAGTATTCTTAATTTTGTTCAACGAAGTACAATAATGAAAAAACAATCACAATGTAATAGAAAAATGTTTACACAAATTTTTAAACAATTTTTTTTAAGTTGTCAGAAAACATTGCAGTTAAAGAACTACTTTATTATTTTTCAGCGACTTATATTTTATGGGCCAACGGCGATACCACTCTGGAAACACCAGTTCTCGTAAGATCACTGAAGTTTAGCATTGTTGGGCGCGGTTAGTACTTGGATGGGTGACCGTTCAGGAATACTGCGTTGCTGTTGGCCCGTCGTGGGTGTGGTGGACCCACATTGGTAGTAAATATCCACCTAGAAACACTACCCGAATCGGGTAGTGAGGCAATGAACTTTCGAGTTTAAACTGCTAATCAATTTTTTTTTATATATTTTATGGACAAAATTTTAATTTAATTTAATTTCAATTTTTTGTTATTTTTTAAATAATCTTTTTGTATGAAAAATAAGTTTAAACAAAATGTTGTGTGTATGAGAGAAATAATGTTAAGTTACGAATTTGTCCGTTATCATGAGGAATTATATCTGTAAGAGTGAAATTTTGTTGCCTTGAAAGTCGCACTGTTGTAAAATTACGAAATTATGAAAAACCTTGTAGTTGAATAATTATTCAAATTTTCTTTAAAAAATTTGTTTTTATTTTCTTTATCGACGAAACGTTGATAAAAAAAACTTCTTTTTACAAAGTATTAAGAATACAAAACGTTAAAATAACTTAATTGTTTTCAATTCACCTCACCCTAAAGCTAACAACGTACATCAACAATTCCTACAACATTTATTTTTGATTTTTTTCAAGAAAAATCCTCTCTTCACTGCATGGAGGAAAAATCTGTTAACGTCACAAGTGCCCTATCTTAAAATAGTAACAGCATAGCTTTTTATGTAAAGCCTAAAGAATTTTCTGTAATCGTTCCGGAATATTTCGGTATCTTACAAAACGGACATAATCTAAGGATACCTATTAGTGGAGTCAAGTTAGCCGTGAGAGTTAAAAAAGCTCAGAATACGGCATCTCTCAACGGATTTTTATGAAACCTTCTGTATTGGGTTTCTAAAAGTAGACACTAAAAATTGTTTAAACACAGACATTCCTGCTAATTATTATTTACTTTTTTAAACAAAGAATTAGTCATTATTCCATATATGTACATATTTTTAGCAGTGAAATCGGTAAATTTTAATTTTTTAATAATATATTATCATTGAATACTAAACCACATAACAACTTAAACAAATTATTGCATTTTCAGCTTTTTGACGAATGATCCCTCCGCCCCCCCCCCCCACAATAATTGTTGATGATTATTAAAATTGTAACTTCATCGTTCTTATGAAGTAAATGTTAAAAGCAATTTTTTTACTCGAGCGGCCTTCGAAATAAAATCACTGAGATAATTAAATTATTTAAAGAAGTTAAAAATGAAATAAATTTGAAACTCGAATGAAATTCGAATCAGCGGCGCCGCGGTTTTGAAGCAAGTTGGCCGGCGGCGGCGCAACAGTCTAATATATATATATATATATATATATATATATATATATAAATATAATGATAATAATGTGCTTTTCAGTCAGTCTCGAAAAAAGTCTTTAAATAAATCCACGCAGGTTATATATGGATCGCGAATATATATTTTAAAATGATGCGAATGAAAAATAAATATTGAAATGATCGTTTGATATAAAAACTAAGAAAGTTAAAAAACATTTTATTTTAAAACTGAGAAACATTTTAAGAACCTAACTAAAAAATTAAAAATTTGAAAAAACTCCCGGTTTTATGCATTATCTAAAATAAAATTATGTAAGCAAAAAAATATATGTATTTTGAAATAAAAAAATCTTTGGCTTCAAAAAATATAATGGTTAAAAATACAAATAACTAAACAATTAAAAACTTGAAAAAACTCCAGGTTTTCGTGTTCTTCACAATTATATAAATAAAAACATATTGCTGATAATTAAGTAACTGAAGAATTTAAAAAACATCTATATAAGAAACCGAAAATATATCTAAATAAAATAAAAAAGTTGTGAGTGGGACGATGGTCGTGGGGGTTAAGGCGTAGGCTTTGGACCCACTCCGTCGGCTTGCGGGTTCGATTCCCGCCTCGCACTCTGGAAGAGCCTCGGCGGCCCATGCGGTGAACACTTGCCTAGCAAGGGAGTTGCTCATCTCCGGAGAGTCATGGGACCGATGCCTCTAGAGAAAAAGGTTCTCTAAGTACTTAAAGCTATTGCTCTTGGTGGTTCGGAACCCACCTTAAACTCTAGGCCCCCCTCCCACCACCAAGTAAGTGTGTGGGGTGTGTGTAAAGGAATAGGGAAGAGATACAAGAAGAATGTAAACCCTCAGGGGACACATTAGAAGCTTAGAAATAAAAAAGTTCAAAACAGAAATAACGGAATAATTGGAAAAATCTCCCGGTTTTGTGTTCATCACAATTATACAGACCTGAATATATTTTCAATTTTTTCAGAGATATTAGAGATTTAATGTTCATTATCGCATAAAGCTATTTAAACCTGTTTTTCTGAAAAACGCAAAAAGGTACAACATTTTCGCCTTCAGGTTAGTATTCTACGGAAAAAACATACTGAAATGTCCAATGAATTGATGACAAACAAAATCTTTGTTACCTGGCCGTACAAAATTTTTTTAAATTTAACAAAATTTTACCACTAAGTTACGAAGTTCTTTAAAGTTCATGTTTTTTTTCTATGTTTATCATATTTCTTTATGTATTTAGAAGCGCTGATTCCGAAATTAACCTTCTTTTTTGTAGCATCAATATTTTCGAAGATATTCAAGATTTAATGTTCAATATCACATAAAAAATCAACAAATCGTATTGCGCACGTGCAAAAACGTAAAAAAAGCATCAGGTCATTTTGAAAACACAAGGTCATAGTACGAACATCAGGATTCAATTTCAGCCCTATTAGAAACTTTTAGCATTTCCTGTTTGTTTGATACAAGGTTTCAGATACAGACAAAAAATATTGTTTTTTTTTTACTTTTAAAAGCTGTTTTTCTGAAAAACGGGAAAAGATAGAACATTTTCGTCTTCTGGTTCGTCTTCTACGGAAAAAACATACTGAAATCTCCCATCAGTTGATGGATAAATAAAATCTTGTTACCTAGTGTATAATAATGCAGAAAACTCACAAATTTATCCCGTTTTCTATCCCTTCCAGAGCTTTTTGTAAACGTAAACATTTGTAAACTGCTAGTTACTGCCATTTACGGTTTTATTTTTTATTTCTGTCTATATCACTTTTTCCTCATTTGATTTTGCTATCGATAAATACTACTCTTTCCAACTCTTAATGGCAATTAAAAATTTTAGTATATATTTATAATGTTGGCGTGGATAAAGTATTTATTTGTATCGCTCTTGCGATTGATACTATTTTTTCCATGTACCAAATGTAGAAGTAGTCCATAAAGATCATTTTTTAGATTTATGGCGGGCGTAAAACTTCCGTTTAATGCAACCAAAAATGGTGGTTCGAAAGCAAGGAATGTGGTTTACGCAATAAATTAACCCAGCACCATCAATGGCTTTGGACCTGTCCGTAGACGTTCAATCAAGCTTGTAGGGTCTCTACTATTTTCTTAGCGGTATACAAATTTATTTGTCAGTTTTATGCGCGTGAAAATTAGCTGTTCGTATGCCATAGATAGATCGTCCCCTACTCAAAAATAAGATATAATCAGTGGCATGACTAGCCGCTAGCTAGAGGGCTAGAGGATGGGAAAGTGAAAGAGGCAATTGTTCACTCAACGAAGGGATCCATCGTCAACTGCATATTTACACAGCCTCCCCCTTTTATTCCGGTTCTGCCGGTGTTTTTTTTTTATTGAACATCATCGACTTATTCAACGATATTCATAAATTTCAAAGGTATATACACTATACAGGTTGCAGCTCAACTCGGTAAAAAAAAATATTGCACCTTATCGTTAGTTTATTGATCTACACTAATTTATATTTATGTTTATTGAATTATTGCGTTAGTTATTTTTTAATTTATTGCAGAATATTGAAATTGAGCTTTTAATATTCATAAATTCTACAGTAGAGTTTGTCTCGAGAAAATCTTTCAATTAACAGAGAAAATTGACTTCTTTACGAAAGTTTGATTTACTTTATTAGATGTATTTATTTATAAATTGAGAATTTGTTAAAAAAAAATTAATTTGCAAAATGTGCCCCCCATTGCTCCACAAAAATTCAAACCATTTTGCAAACTTTAGTGAGTAATTATAAACTCAGTCTCTATTTAAATTTGCAAAACATTCGTGATGCGGCAACATTATTAATTATAAACAAATTATTATTTTGTTAATCACTCTTCAGCGAAAATACCGAAGGTTTTGCAAAATGTTGTTTCTGCTTTTTTCCATTGAGAAGAGACTATTGTATGATTTGCAAAACTAAATACATAACGCAAATTATTGTTTTTTAAATTATTGTTAAATTTGTTGCAATTCGACTCCTAAAATACCAGCGAAAATTGCGAAGGTTGCGTTTTTGGGTAGCAAATGTTAGAAATGTCGAGATCTGAAAATTATGAAATTTGCAACTCGTTGATCATCCGGCAATAATATTAAAATTGCCATTAAACAAATTAGTTAATTTTGTAAACTAGCCAAAAATTACAAACATTTTGCAAATCGTACTGAGTGATAAACAACTCATTACCAACTTCATATAACATTTGCAAACTGTTTATAACTTGGCAACATTATTAATTATAAACAAATTATTATTTTGCTTATCACTCCCTAGCGAAAATACCGAAGGTTTTGCAAAATACTGTTTCTGTTTCTTCCCATTGATAAGAGACTATTATATGATTTGCAAAACTGTATGCATAACGCAAATTGTCGTTTTTTAAATTAATGTTCCTTTTTTGCAAGTCGAGTCATAAAATTCCAGCGAGAATTGCAAATGTTGCGTTTTCGGGTAGCAAATGTTGGAAATGTCGAAATCCAAAAATATTAAATTTTCAAAGCGTCGCACGACCGGCAACAATATTAAAATTGCAATTAAACAAATAAGGTACTTTGTTGAACTAGCCAATAAATACAAACGTTTCGCAAATCGTACTGAGTGATAATTAACTTAGTACTAACATTATATTAGATTTGCAAAATGTTTACTAGGTGACAATATTGATAATGATAAACAAAGTTATATTTTTTTAAATTATTCCTCAGATTAAATTCTCAAGGTGTTACAAAAGGATTTTTTCTTACTATTGAAGGGTTCCATATAGTTTGTAACGGATTTAAAAAATAAAAAATTGATTAGCAGTTTGAACTCGAAAGTTCATTGCCTCACTACCCGATTCGGGTAGTGTTTCTAGGTGGATATTTACTACCAATGTGGGCCCACCACACCCACGACGGGCCAACAGCAACGCAGTATTCCTGGATGGTCACCCATCCAAGTACTAACCGCGCCCAACAATGCTTAACTTCAGTGATCTTACGAGAACTGGTGTTTCCAGAGTGGTAATTTACTGGTTTTTTTATTGGATAACGCGATGTGGGACGAATACTACGATCCATTGCATTATATCTAATTTTCGAGGTTTTTTGAAGGGTTCTCGTTTCTTTAAAAAAGTTTTCGAAAGTAGTAAAATAACTACCGGTATAGAAAAAAGAGGAAAAATTTGAAGAAAAAAAAACGAGCAACAATATGCAATTCAGGAATTGCGTGAAAATTGTTTGAAAAGTGAATAATTTTTTTGTTTTAATAATTTTTATAAGGTTATCGGAGCATGATTGAAATTTTTAATTTATTTTGAAAATTAAGACAATTTGAGAGACAATTGTATATTATAAGACAAGTGTGAATAAATAACGATGTTGCCTTTCCTCCTACATAACTATTTAGTGTATTGCATATCGAGGAATTTTAATTAATTAAAATTAAATTAATTATTTAATTAATTGAATTGATTTTAATTATTTAATTTTAATTTTACATTTGCAATTCTCGCAGGAATTTTATGAGTCGAATTGCAAAAAATGCAACATTAATTTTTGTTAAACGATAATTTGCGTTATGCATACAGTTTTGCAAATCATATAATAGTCTCTTCTCAATAAAAAGAAGCAGAAGCAACATTTTGCACAACCGTCGGTATTTTCACTGGGGAGTAATAAACAAAATAATAATTTGTTTATAATTAATAATGTTGACGCATCACGAACGTTTTGCAAATTTATAATACAGGATAGAGACTGAGTTTATAATTACTCACTCAAGTTTGTAAAATGTTTTGAATTTTCGTGAAGCAATGGGGGGGAAAATTTTGCAAAATAATTTTTTTAAACAAATTGCCGACCCGATCAGGTTTTGCAAAATTTTATTTCATGTTTAACATATAAAAAAGCAACTATACAATTTTTTGGAACACTTTCGGAATTTTTGTTAATTGACTCGATTTTTATTAATTTCACTGGCCTATCATACCATTTTCTGTTAATGAAAAATGTTTCTCTGAGAGTCAATTGAATCATGGTTGATGATTGATAATCCAATCAATGACTAAGGAAATACATTTGTTTTCATTGGCAATTTGGCAGAGAATTCATTGAGTCATTTATATTTTTTTCTCCTAAAACTACCTGTCTACAATTAAGTCAAAATTTAAAGTGTTTAAAATCGATCAACTTACTTACAACAACTTAATTTTGTGACACCTTTAATTCAGTACATTTATTTTCTCAAAAAGAACCACTTTTCTTAAAACAAGTCTTTTTTACAATGCGTGAAAAAGTTCAAGATGGAATTTCCATTTGACTTTGAAGCATTCTGGCTAGCAATTTCTGTAACCAAAATGTACCGACACTAAAAACCTTCGATTGGTTCTTTTTTGTGCTAAATCTAGAAATAGTTTATTTTATAGTTAAATTCGATCATCATAAAAAGATTATTTTATTCATCAACTTTCTCAATAATTTTCTAAGATTTTTTGTTGTTGCAGTTGGACTGTTTGCATTGACATTTTACCTCTTTGGCAAACCTTACAAACGAGGATTTTTCTGCAACGATGAATCACTCCACCATCCATTCCAGGAGTCCACAGTGACTAGTTCAATGCTGTACGTTATTGGCGTTTTACTTCCCGTATCCACGGTGAGTCACTTAACTCTCCTTCCCCTCAAATTACGTAGAGTATATTATCCATATCCATGTCCACCTACACACGTAGGCGAGGTATTACTCTTTATCACTATACCATTGCGTATGCGTATTTCTTTCATGTTTTTCGATCGTCTGATATAGATTAATATATGAGATCGACGAGTATTAATAATAGATAAAAAAAGGTCATATTTCACAAGGAGACTTTTAGGAAATATCTACTCACTAAAGCAAATGTAATTGCAGTAATCTTCTTCCCCTTATTGTATTAAGGGGCTTAGAGATCGATTAAAAAAGATAATTATTGTTGATTTATGTTTTGAAAAATAGCTTCCTTAATCCTTAGATCCTATTTTTTTATCGGTAGTTTTGGTTGAAATTTTTGTATTCAACACGTCTCCTTAACAAATGTTTGGGGCGATTTACTTATTTGCATCTTGAATCGTTTCCAGAGTATTGACGAAATTTGTTATAACAGAGTATTAATTTGAACTCGTGTTAGGTAAGATTGTTATAATTGTTATTCTAATTTTATAGAGTTCATTGAAAGGGAAATTTAAATATTAACGTACACGTCGTTTTTGTTTTGGAAATTAATTTCGGATTAAAAAATATGGTCTTGATCTGTATGCTGACTTCTTATATTTTATAACATTTATGTTTTATAACATTTTATTTCAAATTGCAATTTTAAACAATTTTAAATTAAAGTATTATATATTGCCAAAGCTGAAATTAAAAATAATTACCATTTCATTGCACCATTATAAATTGAAAACTTGAATATTCGAGCAGTTGGAAGTTTGAAATGTTAAAAATTAAATCATTCGAAACAGAATGCGTTTTCAATAGCACACATTTTATTTAAAAGCATTTAGAATTGAATAATTCCAATTGGAAAATATTAAATTAAGAATTATACAAATTTAATTGGAGTTTAACATAAAGCTTGGCTTCCAACAATCGTTCAAATTCGTAAAATTTTTAATGTAAAGCCAGAATAGTTTTACCATTTTGAATTGAAAAAGCCAAAAATTTAATTATATTCATACTTCGTTTCTTTTCTGAAGAAGAATGTTGTTTGTGGAAGGCAAAATTATAGATTTTCCAATTAGTTCTTTAATGTTCATGCAAACAATTTCTATTAACTGAATGTTGATGTTATGTTTTTTGTTGACTAGCGTTGTGAAATTGTTTTTTGTCGATGGAATGACGGTTTTTACCTACATAGTCTAAACCAGAATGGTTTTTGACTTTTAGCTGCTTTTCTAGCATCCAGCGGGGCTGGAGAAGAACTTTTTTCAGAGCTAAAAATTTAAAACCATTCTCGTTTAGACTATGTACATCAAAAACCGTTATTCCATCGACAAATAAAACAAATTCTATTAACGTATGGGGTTCAACTATTTTTTATTGATAAGTGGCATCTTAAAATGACGAAATCAAAATCAATATCTTTTTTGTTTACTGACTCACTCCTTGCGTCTTGAAAGCTCACGTAATAAATAATGATAAAATATTCTATTTTTAGCGCACTGCGACTGGAAAGTCGCAAAGGTATCATCATAGAAGAATATAATATTTCCCAAATCATGTTCTCTGTTTAAGCTTATAATCGCTAATAAAATATGTGCGGGTTCATCTCAGATCAAAAATTCTATAAAATCTGCATTGTGTCCCATTTTTTTGGAATATTTAAAGTTTCAAAAAATAAGATTTATATTTTTTTCAATGAAAAATAGATTTGCAAGGTGCAAACATGCCTGCTTTATAGCTTGAAGGTTTTTTCGCGAAAGTGGATAAATGTTCTATCATTATATTTTTAAATTAAGGTTTCATTTAAATTTTTCGATACAGAGAAATATATATCCTTTTATGCTAAATTGTGATTTTATTTTGAATTTAAATTTGTTTATGAAGGTATTTTGAATTACACTAAACTAAGTTTGGATTAAAATTAAAAAATCTTGGAAAAAATCTTATATGAAATATTCACTAGACTAGACACTCTGTTTCGATTAGCAAAATTAAATGTACTAATCTGCTATTATCAGTATTTTTCCTCATAATCCGAACACGTGGTCTAGCTGAGCTCTGAGGGTTCTTGAACTCATCTAGCTACTTGAGTCTTGCTTTTTTCGGAAACCATGTTCTCACGATTCGACTGATTCGAGCTCTTAAACTTTCAACTCTATTATTCAGCAACGATGTCAGCAATTTGTAAATGATGTTTATGTTTTGGTAATGTTAAGTGCTTGTACAGTTTATTTTTATAGTATAAAAGTGTTTCAGTATGTGAAAGTCTCAGAGGTAATACGCGCAAAATCTATTTACTGAAACATCTTCTGCTCTTTATTTGCTATCTTTGCTTTCTGAAAAAAGTTAAAACTTGCGCGTGGCTTGAATATGATTTATCTAATAACACAAAACCGAAATTAAAGTAACTTCCTTTTTTATTCAGAGAAAACAAAAGAAAAATCGAGCTTTGGGAAGGTCGAAATATAAGTATAATTTGAGGTAACTGCGCAAAAAAGCACATATATTCAATGACATACAAGATGTGAGATACTGGTGCTGGGTATCTGTTGTAGAGGAATTCAAGATCATTGATGTATCCTAAGGGGTGGCTAAATACCACCTGCCCCCTCGGTCCCTCCTCTAATAGTTACAGCTTTAGCCTAGTGTCTGTTCACTATAGATACGTATAGTCATAGTATATCTCGTGCAAGTTAACCGTGCACGTGCAACTCGTATTTTTGCCTCTATCCGTTTCTCTTCTGAGACGAAAAGAGAGCAAGAATGTTTTATTTGCACCCTTCTTGGCTTCTTTTCTCTCCTCCGTTCCTTCTACTTTATTGCGCGATGCCTCCAGCTTATTACCTATGAGACTTTCACATACTGAAACACTTTCTACTACAAAAATAAATAGTACAAGCACTTAAAATTACCAAAACATAAACATCATTTACAAATTGCTGACATCGTTGCCGAATAATAGACTTGAAAGTTTAAGAGCTCGAATAGTGAGAACATTGTTTCCGAAAAAAAGCAAGACTCAAGTAGCTAGATGAGTTCAAGAACCCTCAGAACTCAGATAGACCACGTGTTCGGATTATCTGGAAAAATACTGATAATAGCAGATTAGTAAATGTAATTTTGCTAATCGAAACAGAGTGTCTACTGAATATTTCATATAAGATTTTTTCCAAGGTTTTTTAATTTTAATCCAAACTTAGTTTAGTGTAATTCAAAATACCTTCATAGTCAAATTTAAATTCAAAATAAAATCACAATTTTTCTCTTCTGAGGCGAAAAGAGAGCAAGAATGTTTTATTTGCACCCTTTTTGGCTTCTTTTCTCTCCTCCGTTCCTTCTACTTTATTGCACGATGCCTCCAGTTATCGTTGTCACCGCAAGGCCTCATAAGAGCGCATCTAATTCGCAGACGATGCATGAAAATCTCTATGTTGTATTTATAACATAGGTAACATGTAGTTCCTGCAAGAGACAAAATAAAAACAGATAAAATAAAACGCGTCCTCAAAAGATTCAAATCTGGTTTGAATCTTCGCAGGCTTCAGCTGAGGCTTCAGCATCTCAACTGCTGTAAATACAAACAACGAAAAAAACTTTCTGTTCGAAGAAAACTATATCTTTCTCGGTATCTTTTTCAATACGAAACACTCAACAGAAAAAAAAGTGAAACCCTTGAAGCATTCTTTCCAATCTTGTATCTATACCTGCAACTCAAGTCATCGTAAAGTAAATTAAACTATTAAAGGAATGTAAAAGATTTGGAGGACATTTTTTTATTATCTCAAAACTGTTTCTTACTCCATAACGTTTTATTGAGAGGAGAAAATTATTCTTTTCTCCTCGTAATAATAATTATTTTAAAAATTATCCAAATTATCGACCCAAAAAAATTTTTTTCGCGAGAAAAATTAAACATATTTTTTTTATGGCATTGTGATTTTGAAGAAAGATATGCAATCTTTGGTTATAGTCCAAGCAAAAAATAATATTGACTTAATTCGTAATTAAGGCATTATCCGAAAATTACATAACTCAATTTCTCGCGAATGCCCCCCCCCCATATATGTAACGCATTTTTTCGACCTTTTCTATAGTTTTTCACTATTGTGAAAGTAAAACTAGGCTAGCTCCTCTCACCCCCACCAATATATTACATTCTTTATAGGTGGCCCCGAAGGGTAGAACAATGATGTATTTTAGTTTTGAATTTTTCAAGTAAATAAGAGAAAATGAAACTGCAATGACGATATTTGTTCGACAAGAAAGTGCACAATTGTAATTTTAAAATTCAAAAAACTAAGGCACGAATACTTCCGTTACCAAAACATTTTCTGGATCATACTAAGAATGAAATAACTTTGAAATTAAATTTCTGAGCAGGATCCAAAATATTGTAAGCCTGGGTTTCAGCCTCAGCCTCGAAACCGAACTCGGAATTTCTCTTTATCCTCACATAAAAGAAAGACAAATGCAGCAGCTCCTTATAAGTGAGGTTGCATTGGAACAGGAACGCTGCTTTTTTACCTTGGTTACAGCCTTCCGAAATCTCGCAGTGGTTCAGTGGACCTCTACAGAAGTCTACAGATTCTTTCGGTATGATGTTACACAAAAAAATGAAGATCTTTCATTCAGATCTTGCTTGAAGGATCCGGGTAAATATACCTGTATGATCATTGTAAGGGAGCCTACCTTGGTTGAAATACGATGTCAGGTATACGACTACAATAATGGGAAGTGAGAATAAGTGGATACCGATGGAGTATAGTGACCTGAGGTGGTTCTGAATTCTGAAGCTAAGAAGAATAAAAAGACCTAACACCTGTTTAAACATCCAGTAAGATATACGACTAAAAGCTCGTGTGGCGTCAACACACTGGAATAATGTTTAAAGATATGTGGATACGTGTTATGTAAAACCGAGCAAATCGGATGGCTAATCAAACGCGTGTCAACGAGGAAGCAACTCGAACCCAAGATTGACGATAAAACTGCCTTTTCTATTATGAATGCAGAAGATAGAAGAGTGCTAACTTGTGTGCTTTATAAGCAACTCTTGGCTTTATACGATTCTCATTCTGAATATAATTCTTAAATTATCGCCAACAATATATCTATTCATTAACAAATCTGATCGCTGCGCGGGCACATTTTGACACCATGCGCGGCTCGCGTCCATTGGATCGTCGCGCTTTGCGCTCGGATATTTATTACTTGCACACGGCATGCTTTCCCAATTATTTATTTTATTATTTATTATTAAAGCTCTGTAGGCTTTAAGGCACACAATCTCATACATCGTGACACTCGCGTTTCGCGCTGGATTTTCATCAGGTATTTTAAAATTTATATTTATTTTTTAAGTTGCCTTACAATAAAAATCTACAATTCATTCTTTGGACTTTTTCTTCCGTATCTCGCGTTGTGGTGCTGAAAATAAGAATTTTCGATTTTTTCGTACAATTTTTTGTGGACAAAAGAAAAAATCTAAGTCCTATACAAAAATGGATAAAACAAAAATTGTAGCTATTTTTAAAGGTTCTTTTACATATCGTTCTATCGAAAAATGGTTTCTATCAATTTTGTCGAGCGTTTCTGAAGTTACAATTCCTCCTAAAGATCTTTTCTCCGTATTTCGCGTAGTATGGCTTAAAATTTTAATTTTCGTTTTTTTCGTAGTACTTTCGATAAATAAACCCAAAATGACGAGTCCTATCGAAAAATGGTTTAATTATATTTTTCAGTACTTGTTAACCCTCGGAGCTCACACCTATTTTTTCGATCACGGAGAACACTCGGGGTCAGTGTGACCCTACACACTTTTTGATGGTCTACCTTCACCATTTCTCAATTACTCATTCGATCAACTTAAAAAAATTCTCGGATATTCTTCAAACATTGTAAAATCAATTCGTGTAGTTTCAATATGTCGTTGGAATTATTCACACATCGAAAAAAATTCATAAAAAAAATTCCTAAACAAATTGAAATTTGTTCAATTTTTATATTTTTGGCTAAAAATTCCGCCTGAACATATTCCCGACAAAAAAATGTATATAGGCCTGAATGATCCATAATCAGCTCCGTAAGTTAAAAGCTGTAACTCGTATTTAAAACTTGTTTCCGCTTCTCACATTGTTTGGCTCAAAATTAGAATTTTCGATTTATTCATCGTATTTTTCATAGATTAAACCAAAACAGTGTTTAAAAAAATGGCTAGAAGAAAGCTTGTACGTCTTTTTAGATGCTACAATAAATTCCTGGTTAAGACTTTTTCACATAAGTTGGTAAAGAAATGCTGGTTAACGAACTACTTCTTCCTTTTAGGACCCAATAAAAGTGTGCCAAAGCCCCATTCGATCCGTTCATTTGTTCAAGAGTTATCGTGCTTACGGACGGACAGCCGGACAGGCAGACAGACACACGCAATCGCGAAAATATGTTTTTCAGCGTGAAGGGGTCTCAAAACGTGAAGATCCGTTGAAAAAAATGAGATGTGAAATTTCGGAAGAATCTAATACTTTCTCTATCGTAAATGATGAGCATGTAAAAATTTAATTTAGAAGTGTTATCCTTTCAGAGACCGGATTCAAGTCAAGCAGGTTCTACACTTCAAGTCGCTTAATCTCTCAGCGACAAAATATGTTGATTTTTAGAGGAAATTAGGCAACATGTATTTTACCGATTTAAGAAGAAAAATGTGCCTTACAAAGACATGAATATTTAAATCTTGACGTTTGTTTTTCAAAAAAAACTGAATTTTTTCTTTAAACCTATGTAGTTGTAGACCTAATTCAAGTATTTAAATTTTCTTTTCAGGTTGTGATTAGGTTCATCATCCTCTTAAAAATTTGTACGCACTTTTCTTGTAAACAATGATCAATGAAATATATAAAAAATCTGTCCGCAGCGCGGGCACATGCTCATCGCGTGTTGCGCACGTGGTTCGCTTCGCCCGCAAGTTTGAGGGCGCCTAGCGCGCGCCTGTTGGATCTCGCGCTTCGCGCTCCATGCTATATTTATCGCGCGCGTGGCGCTCGGTTTTTGTACTTCCTCCACATTTGTGCACAGACCTTTCAAAATTAAAGGTCAAACCATCGACAACTGTATTTTAGTGATTGTTAATTCTCTTTTGTTAAAGCTCCTTCGGCTTTAACGAACACATTCTCATCGCGTATCTCGTGCTTCGCACTCGATTTTGTCCAAAATGCGAACTTTTCTACATTATGTTCAACACTATTATATCAAATGTATATTAGACTTACTTCTGTACACTCTAAAAACAGACTATTGACTGTCAAACGATTCCTTTCACTATTAAAGGATTTTCCATTCAAAATTGGCATGAGAAGAAATCCTTTCATAGTTGAAGGATTTTCGTTTCAAATGCTATCCTTTAACTGTGAAAGGATTTCCTTTAATCTTGAAGTGAAATCTATTGTCGGGCAAAAGAAAGAATAATTTGAACGTTAAAAGAAAACTTATTGCATGATATTACGTGCAACAAATGTACAAAAGCCGAACTTTGTTGAATGTAAATATAAAATCGACGCTTTACAAAATCATTTCATAAAGAACGTCTTACGAACTTTCGATTGCCAAAAGCAATAAAAAAATGTATACTCCGATTGTCAAAAGCGTAAAAATCAATGAAAAGTGAGGTTATGCGGATCCAAAATTGTTCTTTCAGTACACGTACCTTCCAACGTTGTCGCGCCACCATCTGGGATTCCTAATTTTTGGAAGAAATCCATTTTCGACATCATTTCGCTCGTTTTTCCACTCACTTTATCAATTAATAAATAAATCGTGCAGTGAAAAAAGTCACTCATGCGCAGGCGCACTTTCTCCGCTAGCCAACAAATGAAATCCTTTAATAGTTAAAGGAATTCTACTCAAAGTCAAAAGAAATCGTTCATTAGCAAAACTACTTCCGTTTTGTATTTAACGGATAAGTCTTTGAACAGTGAAACGATTCTATTGACGGACAAAAGAAATCTGCTTAATTTCAAAGGACGCATTCTGAAAGGAACGTCATTTTACTGTTAATAGACTTTTTCTTAGAGTGTACCTCAGCCTGGGATTGCTTATTCAGATATTGCAAAATAAAGTACAAATTTTATTTATCATGACTACTTTCATATTTTTTCCTTATTTTGCAATAAATTTTATTTCGAGCTACCTTGAAAATGTATATCATTTCAATAGATGTATATTATAACAATCCATAATATGCATTGGTATTAAAACAGACGTATTTTCATTGTCTTGTTTTCATAATTTAAAAAAGTCCGCATTCTATAAAAATACAGTTTTGTTATTAATCATTTTATTGCAACTTGTGTCGTTTTGTCATAAACTTAATTTGTTTATTTTCAATGTTATTTTTACGATTTAAACAAAAAATACGCATCCTAGCGTAAAGTGATTCTAAGAAAATTTGTAGATACGATTTAGGCGATGAATTTTGTTAAATAAAAAGTGATTGTAACTTGCGTCGTTATTCCAAAAAGTTAATTTATTTATTTTTAATGTATTCTTATAACAAAAGTTTATAACAAATTTGTGGATCTTTTTTGGTTGAATAACTTTTGTCTATTTATTTTTTGTTCGTCTCTTGTGTCGTTTTTCCAAGAAATATATTTTTTTTATTTTTAATCTTATTTTTTACGATTAAAAGATCATCTACTCATCCTATCTAAAAATGATTCATAACAAATTTTTAGATCCTTTTTGGGTGAACAATTGTCCTCTATTAATTTTTTTTCGTACCTTGCGTCGTTTTTGCAAAATTTTTATTTTTTTATTTTTAATGTTATTTTTCACGATTAAAACAAAAACTGCGCATCCTATCAAAAAGTGACGAGCAACAAATTTGTAGCTCTTTTTTGGTTAAACAACTTTTGTCTCATTGTTTTTTGTTTTGTAGCTTGTATCGTTTGTCCAAAAATTAAATTTTTTTTTTAATGTTGTTTTTCACGAATAAAACGAAAACACACGCAGGGCCGGCCGAAGCCCTAAGTACGGTGGGTGGTACTACCCACTTTAAATTTCTGAAGGTGGGTAATTACCCACCTAAAAATTCGAACAAAACAAAGACAATAATAAAACAGATCATACCCCTCCTCCTGTTCACCCCCGCGGCCAGTAAAACTACCCAGCTGGGCTCAAGACGTTTCGCCTGCCCTGACTACACGCCTTATTAAAAAGTGATTAATACCAAATTTGTACATATTTTTTGGGTGCACACTTTTTGCCTATTAATATTTTGTCGTATCTTAAATATTTTGATCACAAAATGAAATTTTTAATTATTTTTTGTGCGATCAAAATTTGAATTTTGATTTTCCCAACAAAATCAAAAAGTTGTTATGATAATCTTGTAGGAAGTTTAAAAAGCAAAGTTTTTCTTTTTTTTTTACTTTTTTTCATATCGTGCGTTGTTTGCCTTAAAATTTTAATTTTTTAAAATTATTATTATACCATTAAGACAAGCCATTTCCCCATGGAGAATAGACACAAGGAGACCAAAGTAATGTAACGAAAGATGAGCATATTTTTTCGCGAAGTAAACACGCCTAAACTTCCCGTTCGTGGCGCTGGTATGAACATAATGTACAAAAAATATGGCCGCTATACAAGGCAATATTTGTACATATCTTCATACTAGCGCCACGCACGGGAAGTTCAGGCGCGAGTACTTCGCGAAAAAACATGCTCATTTTTCGTGAAGTCAATGTGCAGGATTTTGGTCTCCTTATGTCTATTCTCCATGCATTTCCCTTTCGAGGTAGGCGTGACTCCGACCCAGGTTGCTGATTGATCTCTCTAGCGATCACTCCAAGTGAAGAGCCTCACAAGTTTGTTATGTGAGGTTCCTCACTTGGGCCCATTAGTATCCAAGGTATTTTGTTTCAAGTGTCATTCACTCTACTGTCACTCTTTTTGTAAACTATTTGTCTCCACAATTTTCTGTCCTGGCATACTTCTCTAGCTTCCTTCACGTCCATGCATTTTTTCATACAAGCTCTCGTGTTTCTATGGCTTCTTACGTCTCTTCGGATTAAGGTCTCATTCACACATTCTAACCATTCTTTCGGCGGTCTGCCTCTAGGCATTCTGCCATTTACTTTACCTTCATACACTTGTTTCGTCAGTCGTGCATCTTTCATTCTTGCAACATGTCCGAACCATCCTAATTGATTTCTTTCCCATATGTCAACTAGTGTCTCATCTGTACCACATTTTTTGAGGATTATCTCGTTTCTCACTTTTTCCATAAATGTTTTCCCGCATATTGTGCGCAGAGGTTTCATGCCAATCGCGTTAATTTTACTCTTATCCTTTTCTTGACAGGTCCATGTCTCGCTACCGTATAGCACAGTCTGTACAAATATAGAACCATGCATTGCCATTTTAGCTTTTTTTGATATGCTTTTATTTCTAAGAATGGATCCTGCTCTACCGATAACCTTCTTACCCTCATTTATGCGACTATCTAACTCCCCATCTATCTTTCCGTCGCTAGTGAATAGGCTACCCAGATATACGTACTTATCAACTTGTTTTAGTCTCTCATCATTTAGGACAATGTTTCACATTGTTTTCTCACCTTTTCCTTCAAACAACATGATTTTTTTTTTTTTTTTCACGTTAATTTTGAGGTCCATATTCTCCATGCTTGTATTCAGTTTTTTCAACATTCTTTGCAAGTCTTCGATTGAATCTGCTATAACAATCTTGTCATATGCGAAAGCTAACCCACGTACCCTCACTGTCTCGAGAGCTACACCTTCTTCGTCGAAGAGGGCCATTCTTAGACACTTATCCATAAATATGATCAATAGCCATGAGGACATAACGCATCCTTGTTTCACGCCTTGCATAATATCGAACCAGTTACTCAGTTTCCCATTAACCCTGACACTCGCTTTACTACCTGCATATATTATTTTTATTGCTTGTAGGAGCCATCCATTGACTCCGTACTCTTTAAGGACTTCCCAAAATTTACTTCTATTTACCTTGTCAAATGCTTTTTCTAGGTCAAAAAATGCACAGAAAACTTTCTTTTCTACTCTGAAGCTTTTTTCTGTGATCTGTCTTAAGATAAATATTTGATCTGTACATGATCTTCCGGGCATAAATCCACTTTGGTCTTCCCATATCTTTTCTTCTGTTATTTTCGTTACCCTACGAATAAGTATTTTTGAGTATATTTTACTTACGGTACTTAATAAGCTGATACCTCTATAATTGTTGCAGTTGCATTTATCTCCCTTTCTTTTATATATTGGTACGATAATTGATTTTCTCCAATCGTCTGGGACTTCTCCCATCTCGATACATAAATTTATCAATTCGCACAACCTGTGAGGTATGTAATCGACACCGTATTTAAGCATTTCAGCGCTAATACTGTCTACACCAGCAGCTTTACCGGTTTTTAAGTTCTTAATTATGTCTCTAACCTCAGTAACACAGATTTTCTCAATTGGGGTTTCTAATGTATTATCTTCTATGTCGCAGTTGTGTTGCCCTTTAGCTTCACTTCCTAATAATTCTTTAAAAGAGTCTTTCAAAGCGTTTACTATCCCGTCTGTATCATAGCATTTCACCTTTGTTGTTTCTAATGCTGACAAACTCTACTTTTACTCCCCTTCATCTCATTAAATAATAGTTTCATGATTCCTTCAAAGTCGTTTTGTATTTTCTTCTCTTCTTCTCTTCTTCTGTTCTGATTTTATCTTTGCTTTCCTTGACTAGTCGTTTAACTGTCCTCTTTTTGTTTCTGTAATCGCTTTTAAGTATATTTCTCTCCTTATCGCTAATACCTGTGATGTTTAATGTTCTCTTGTACGCTTTTTTCACTTCTTGCCGGGCTGCCTGAATTTCGTCATTCCACCACACATCACCAGACTTTCTTCCTACCACTGCCGTACCACACACTTCAATCGCAGTTTTAACAATGATATCCCGTAACAAAGTCCACGCGCCCTCTACATCTTTATTGCTTCTAAGCGCCTCCCAAGGGGCCCTATCTATGCGTTCGTTTATCTTATTCTGAAAATCTATTCCCACTTCCGGTTTCTCTAAATTTTCAATCTTGATTCGCGTTTCTCCCGTTTTTTTAGTTTTCTTTCTTCTCCATCCCCGCCCCAAGTTTATTTTGGAGACTAGAAGGTAATGATCAGTATTGCATTCAGAACCTCTCATGACTCTTGTATCTTTGATTAGTTCTCTTAGTCTTTCATCCGCAATAACGAAGTCAATGATACTTTGATTATTTCCTTTACACCAGGTGTAAATGTTGATCAATTTATGTAGAAACCAAGTATCCGTAATAAATAGGCCCTTTTCTAAGCATAAGCTAACTAATTTCTCCCCGTTATAATTTTTTCTTAGATCCTCAAAATTATTTAGCACCCTTCCTGTATCTATATCCTGACGAGGACGCCGACCCATCCGTTCATATCTCCTAGCAGAATTATTCTTTTATCGTGATCGCAAGTACTTATTGTATCATTTAAAGTGTCCCAGAAAGCGTCTTTGACTTCTCTTGGATCACTATCAACTGGGGCGTAGCACGCTATGATAAATAATCTTCTGATTCCTACCTTCATTCTAGCCCACAACAATCTGGGGGATACAAAATCATGATCTTTGAGATGTTGTCTTGCTTTTTCATTCATAATCAAACCGACCCCTTGACTACCATGTGATTCACAGTCTACTCCTGGCCATATTTCAAAACCGCCTTTCAACACCCCGTTTTCTATGTTTCTACTTTCGCATCCCTTTTTCTTTGTCTCAAGTACGCATAAAATATCTAGCTTCCTTGCGTGCACAGTTTCTCGTAATTCTCTTACCAAGATCATTCACCCCACTAGCATTCCAGACACTCAGTCTCCATTCATCGCCTGAAACTCGACTTTTACATTTACCGAGTGTATGCATTCGGTCAATCAAAGTTTCTGTCCACTCCGAGGCTATATAATTGTTTGTATTATTCATTGTTTAGATTGTACACCCCACTACACCCAGTCCCACCAAAACTTCGGTTACTGAGGGGGGGGGGGGGGGGGGTTGAGGACAGAGAATGAAAACCGAGGAGTCGCAGTTGGTTGGTGTTTTATGCTAAGAAGGTCACCAGTCTTCAGCAGCGTTATGCTAGATAGGAGTTCATATGTTCCCATCTACCAATTCCGGTCTACTCTAGGCACGGAACCAAAAACTTATATATATATAATTTAGAAACAAGGATTAAACAAACACCGCAGGGGCCCACTGAGAGCAACTGCCATCTAAAAATGACACTGGCTCCCAGTGAACCGCCGTAAATCACACTTATGGTCACGTCTCACAACCGTTCGATGGGTGATCACAGGGCAGATGAAATAACAACGACAGGCCGGCGAAACCCTCATGTGTCTTGAGGACACGAAGCGACCAAAGGATGACAGCTTTCTGAATCCATCTCGCAAGTGCCTTGGCATATTTTTGGCACGCGGGTATGGCTTTAAGGTTACGAACGAGTGATAGTTCTGCACCTCCGAGAGCACCTATAACAAGGACAATTATTGCACCGAATATTTTGGGTACAGTCGTTGCAGCTCCCTTTTAAGGTCTTGATACCTCTCCTCCTTTCCTTTCTCCTTGGCAGTGATTTTGTATTCGGACGGAGCCGAGAATGCGATCACGAATATAGTTCGTTTCTTGAAGCTTGGAGAACGATATCAGGCCTCGAGTGTGCAACGGAGACTGCTGTCCGAAAATCGTAGTTCCAGTAAATTTGGTACTTCTCGTTTTAGACAATTGACTCTATCTCCCTTGGGCAGTGCTGCCAGGTGGCCAAAATATAAATCTTCAGCTTTCCCCCGCTTTTCTTCAGAAATCCGTAGATAATTTCAAAAAAATTCTTCACATTTCTAAAAAAAATCTTCAGATTTTCAAAACCTATTTTTAAATAACTAACAATCTTATTATGCACTATAGTTATTCAAGTTGATAATATCATATATTTTCGATGAATTTAACCACAAAAAACGTGTATACTCGTTAGCAGCAGCTGGTGCGCAGGATACACATGAATACCGATGGGAAACTTCAAATATCAGTATACGTAACACCGATGAAAATTTTCAATTAGCAAAGCATTATACTACATACTTATTTCAATAAAAATCTGAAATTTAACTTGTCTTCTTTATTGTCTCTGAAATAAAAGCAACATGAACTCAGCAACTTATAGCCGAAGCCAATTAGGTGCATGAGACTAAGCTTACAATAAATGCTATAATAAATAAATAAAAAAAATAATTTCAATAATCTTACAGTAAAGTAACAATTGTATTACATTGCTAATATCGTATATTGTCTTATCATGATGTTTTACACCAGGTACAAAGCATTAGTTACATTCTTATAATATCCAATAATAATAAAAGTATTTTTCACATCTAGTACTAAACGAAACACGAATGCACAATATGGTGCCTCATACATTTTTTTTTATTTCATAAAGAAACGTCTTTTTTTGCGAGAAAATGATCCCCTATTTTTTTTTAGTGTTTTAACAAGAAATTGAGGAATTATTTTCTCACAAAAAGAACGAGATTTCCGATTAAAAGACATATGTTGAAGGTATTTACTTTTGAACACTTTTTTGTTGGAATAGTCCAATTTTAAAGATTTGCAATTGAGAAGTCCTCAAGTTTAAAGATGTCTAAATAAAAATTCTCAAATTTTTATGATTTTTTGTGACGACTGAAAAATCCGGAAAAACAAAATTCCCGACACTGTACTACAATTCCTGAATGGGAAAATTCCTAAATAATAACATTCTCGAATAATAAAATTCCCGATAGAAAATTGTGGAATTATAGAATATCCGAACTAGAAAATTGCCGAATATAAACAATTTAAATTTATTTATAATTAAACAAATTTTTAATTGGAATATAATTTTAATTGTAATAATTGTTAGAGGAGAGTACCCGAATATGAGATATTCTCGTAATATGAGATAGCGGGGTTTCAGCTAAACTAAGAGGCGCACTGTGTTGGTTCTATCACTAACTTTTAGCCCTTAAAGAAAAAGTAATTTCATGGTAAAGTCAATTTTTTATATTGCTTCTAAAGATTATAAGCGAACTTTTTGCGAAATCGGTGATGGTCGAGTTCTTGGATGGCAAGTCTTTAAACCCTATTTATTATCTATTAAATAAGTATTTAGCAGTAAAGTCGGCCTGGAGGGATAGAGATTGAATAACTTAGTAGGAAAATATCGACAGTGTTCAAGTTTTTCATTATACAGGTTATGCGTAGTAAGTGAATAGTTGCACGGTGTGGTTCTCATAATATGAGATACCTGTGGTACAATGCATCTCCTGCTCCAGCTGGACACACTTTGGCTGCGCGGGGGAAACTGGTTACAAATGGGATTGTGACTACTGTAAAAACTGAATATATCTGAATAAAAGTGAGTTTACACTTCGGAAACATAGAATAAAGTTTTTCGTCAAAAATAATACTTTATTTTGCATTTTATTAGCGATTTCCTGAGGTATCTCATATTATGAGAATAGTTTGACGAGTTTGGAAAAACCACTTTTTTACATTTTTTGGATTTTCAGCAAAACTAAAGATTTCATAAAATTTTTCATTTCAGCATCTTATCGCAAACTCAATTCCCTTTAAAATGACCTACATTAATTTTAAATTCAGTCCATAGAATTCCGGCAATCACGCCAAACAGACTTGGTATCTCATATTTGGGTACTCTCCTCTATAGTTTTATGAATAAAAAATGTTAGTTGTTTAAATTCGGGAATTTTATAATTCGGCAATTATCGGTCGGGAATTTTCTTATTCGGGAATTTTAAAATTGGGTAATATTATAAACTGTCGGGAATTTCATTATTTGTGAATTTTATAATTCGGGAATTTTATTATTCGGAAGTTTTCCAATTCGGGAATTTTTACAGTGTCGGGAATTTTATTTTTTGGGATTTTTCAGTCCTCCCGATTTTCATAGTGAAAAGACAATACATAAAATCTGCATAATTTAAAAAATTAGAAACTTTTAAATTTTAATGATTTACAATCTAAAGTTCTACAATTTTGAAGATTTAAAATCGAAAATCCTTTAAATTTTACGATTTGTAATCATTACGGCAAATTTGTAACGTTTTATTTTAACATATACTCATTTTTACGGACAAATTATATATAGTTTATATATAGTGTGAAATATTACATATAATTTTCATTTATTTTATATAAAAAATGTATGCAAAAAATGAAAATTATATATTATATCCACCTCGTTTCTTGCCTCCAAGTTTTTCTATTTTCAAAATTAATTTTTCCATGCAAAACTCGAGTAAAAAATTTAATAATTTGTTTTGTCCAAAATAAGTCAACCAGTTTCTGTTTTCTTTGTTCGAATATAAAAGATTTTGAGGCGAGAAACGAGGTCGTTAGGAGTTGTAATGATTTAGAAATCAATTTTTAAATACCGAAATTCTGCTCACTAAAAAAGTAACCTTATCTTCAATATCAAATAATAAATATACCTGGCAAACTCACTGAGCTTACTAGGATAGTGCTGGTCCGAGGATTTAAAGAGTTTAGATTTTAAAATTAAGATAGAACAGAAATCCATTTTATCATGAATAATTTTATGCAAAATGAGCATGAAAAAGATTCAAAATTAAAAAATAGACTTCTAGATCACCTCACTTTTCGGCTCATTAGAGACAAAAATAACCAATTGAAAAAAGAGGGAGAAAAGGAGAAAAAGTCAACCAAAAATACCAACCTCTCACTTTTTCTTTTATCCGTCTTTTTTATACTACCAAGGAACCAACATGTTTCGGAGTCAATTTAAACTCCCTCATCAGGGATTATTTATAGGAAACTACAAGGTATGACAAAAATATATTATTATGCCAATTTGGAAAAATCAGAAACATAATACCTGCCGATAAAAATAATATATATATATATATATATATATATATATATATATATATATATATATGTGTACACTCACATACACATATACAAACACAACACTAATCACTTTTCTTTAAAAAAAGGATTAATTAATCCAAATTTTGTATTCATTAGTGAAAAATTGACACAGGGATAAAAAAATTATTATTCATAATAAGAATTAGAAAAGAATTTAAAATTCAAAGAATATTTTAAATTAAAAAGAAGAAAGATGATTATTATGACCTGAATATTATTAACACCGATACTGATTAAAAAAATTTGTTGAAAGAAAACAGTAACGAAAAATTGCGGGGTTTTTGTTCATGAATATTTTCTGATTTCTTTTAATTGAGTCTGAATATTTTTAACTCAATTTCTTGAAAGAAATCTTTTTATTAAAAAATTTTGTTTGTAATAAGTTTGCACTAAATATAGCAATTTTAGAAATATATATGAAATATTTTTGGATTATTTCTTTTTCCTATTTGTGAAATTGTAATAATCTAAATGAATTGGATTGAATCACCCAAAAAAAAAAAGAGTTTAGATTGTATATTAGTTTTGAGAAATTTGGGAAACAGTTAGAAATTTACAAAAAATAACAAACTATTTGCCCTTCCCGCCGCAGGCACGAAATTTACGCGTGACGTGACATACCCCTGATTTGAAGTGTGCCCACAGGTACCGATCGCCGGATCAGGTTGGGTTGGGTTTCTTCTATTTGTGGACTCTGCCATTGCCCACTGGGATATAGTTCATTCAATCAGATTAAATTTTAATACGAACTGCCCAATAAGTTTTTACTTGTAGATCTGGAAGACTAATTTCCCTTGACTAATTTTGGCAAATTTTAAAAAACTGAAATATTTAAAAAAATCTGCAGATTTCGATCAAATTTCTTCAAATTCTTCAGAAATCCGAGATTTGGCAAAGTTTCTTCAGATTTGAAGAAAAATCCGTAGACATGGCAGCACTGCCTTTGGGGCGTACAGCAGGACAGGGTCGCGGCCAACATAGTAAGAGCGACAAAGATGGTAATAAAGCACTCTTAGGGCCGCATTATGTCTGTAGATATATGTCGTTCCTGCGTGGTTGGGACACCCCGATAGTATGTGTTCTAGGTACTCAGCGTCTGCATGACACGCTCTGCACCTATCGCTGGGAACTTCTTGACATAAAATGCGGTCACGGTATGCTAAGGTGGAAATGACACCGTCCTGACATGCGAAAATAAAACCCTCTGTACCTGAATTAAGCCCTGATGATTTGAGGAAAGCAAAAGTTTGCTCCTTCGACAAGGATTGTTTTTCTATATTTCTGTGAAAGTTTCCGTGCATTTTCTTGTCGAGTAGCTGTTGGTGAAATTTTTCAACCTCTGCTTTCTTCACATCTCTCGCCACACGGGCTCAATTCGTCGAACACTCCTGTTGTTGAGGACAGCTGTAAAGATCTTATACAGTGTGTTCAAATAAGTTATTGGCCTATAATTTTCTGGGTTGGACAAGTTGCACTTTTTTCGGTAGGAGTACAGTGCGTCCTAACGCCAGCCACTGCGGAATCGGCGTTTCCGACTTTAAATATGAGATGAATATGCGGGCCAAATGTTGATGTGTAGAAGTAAACTTCTTCCACCAGAAGTTCTTGATACAATCTGGTCCAGCAGCGGAAAAGCTCTTTGTGCCCCTAAGTGATTTTTCATCTCTTCGGCAGTGATTGATGGACATTCCTCCTCAGACTTTATGAGGTTGTTGCAAAACTCCTTGAAGCGGATCATATGGTCAGTATCTTCTTTCAACTTTAATGTTTTCGGGATTTTGTAGGCCTCTCTCCAAAAAGTCTCTACCTGCTTGGGCTTGGGTGGATTATTAACAGAAACAGGGAGATCGCTGAAGACGCGCGATGGGTCAGCGAGAAACTGTTGATTCTCCCTGATCCATCTCTCCCTCTTATGCAGTCTCCTCCTTGCGTCAGATAACAGCTGTATTTTGTCAACAATATGCTGCTTGATTGTCAGCAGCTTTGACTTGTTCAGTGTGTGATTCAAGATCCTCAGTTCTTGGGCGAACTTTCCAACCCTTTCCGTGAACGGTCTACCAAATGTTATGTAGTCAATCACACATTGAACATGTGACGCATTCTGTCTTGCCCATCCAATCTTCTTGTTCAGTTGATGCAAGCGTCTTTTGGTCTTTTGATCCATCGTCGGTTTTAGCCTTCGATTTGAATCAGCCAAAGCTCTCGCAGCACCATAAACTGAGCAATTGATGGTCCAGAGGTCGGACTCTTGCGAGATATCTCCACGAAGGGAGGCATCCGTTTCATCCAGATCTTGGGGCTCAGAGGGAACCGCTGTTGGTCTTAATGTCGCTTCCTCATCTTCGTATGCAGCTTCATCAAGCAGCGGTTGGGGAAGCGCTCCGCGTACGTATCCATTTTTCCAGAGGTGGGCACGTTGATTTCGCAATGATTGAATCGAAACGTGCTGAAGCTCTGGGTGTTTCTGGCACCACAGAGTGTGCATACGCGCCATCTAGCCTCCGTGAACAGGGATAATGCTGGCATCGTAGCAGTCTAGCAATTCATCCTTGAGTTGATCCGTTCACTCAATGTGGGCGTTTCGCCGGTTCATCGCCGTGTTTCCATCTAAATTATTTTCAGCACCGCGAACTCTAGGATGATCGGCATTGTTTGCCGACCCATTGTCGGGTGCTCTGCGCGTTCGATTGTTTTTAACCGCATCTACAACTTGTTGGTGTTTTGGTGGTGTCATTGTTGTTCCCTCGAGCAGCTAGGGAAATTGTTCGTGCGTCCTTGTAGAGACCCCCGTGGAAGGATAAGGCCGCATACTCTGAGAGGTCGCCCGGTATCCCAGAGGCACCGTTTAAGACACCTCACCCAGGTACCATTCAGCTTTCGGCACGGTTGTTACGCCTCCGCTTAGGGGTTATTCCTTCAGGACCATCCCTAGACAATTGTCCGCGACTGCTCGTTAATTATTGTAACCATATTCAGCAGAAACCCTTGGTACAGGGACCCTCTATCCGCAACCCGAGGACGCGTTCGGTGGCTTTGTCATAGACCCTTCAGTTCTATTCCAAAGGAATCGAAACCGAATACAAACACACACACACACACATATATATAGTCGGTTAGCCGACTAGCTGGCTAGTCGGCTAATAAACGCTGAGTAGCCGACTGTATACCGCCACCTGCTCACGTTGGCCGCTCGTCGCTTGACCAGCGCCCAGTCGTCTATTGGACTAGAGCGTTTCAGCCCAGTAGACGACTATGCGAACGATTCATCACATATTTTAAGAATTGAGATTTATCATTTGTTTGCCATGCAATACTTTGTGTAAAAAATAATAGAAAGAGTTCTCACTAGAAATTTTAACCCATTCATAATTTAATTTATATAGTGTTGGGACATGAAGTTTGTTAGTAAGAAAAACTTAAATAAAAATTCTCCGATTCTTGAAATGGGCAAGGAAAAGTAGAAAAGAATATTGCATCTTTTTTTTCAGTGCTTTTTTATTCAAGACCTGATAAAATTGTTAAATTTATACTGACAATTCTGTATAGTTCAAAATCGAACTTTAATTCTATTTTTGAGTAGACGAAGTTTAATTTCCTACATTAAAAATGAAGAAATCTTAGTCATTATTATATCATTAGTGTATACTAGTGTAGACTAATATTATATATTATAATATTGGAATAATGTATCATATAATAATAATAATATAATTGATTTAATAAATATTGATTTGAGTTGATGTTTAATAATATTCTAATAATATATGATATAATATTAATATAATAAATAATTGACTTATTATTTATATTATTATTGATTTGAGTTGATGTTTATTAATATTATAATATTATAATTATATAATCTCATAATAATGCATAATATAATAAAATATAATAATATAATACAATTATCATACAAGTTGCCCTCAAGTAGTCATAAAAGTTCAGGACAATTTTGAGTTAGATTTACCCTAAAGCCGACATAAAATTTGAACTTTGAAAAAAGAAAGATAAAAAAAAATTATTTTCTTTAAGTCTTTCGTTTTATTTATGTTCATTTGTTACAACAAGGTGAACTCCTATGAAAACGCGAATTGCTAATACACCAGCTTTAAAACAAGTGCAACGTTTCGTTTCACATTGATTTTGTTTGAACATGTGCTTCCAATAATTTTTCGAAATAATCTTCAACTGCAATTACGTATATTAAAAGATCACTTTCATTTTTTCGTTTAAAAATTACGCGAAATTCACTCCCGATTTTGACAAGTTCATAAAGTTTGCAGTAGTGATAGTAAGACGAACTTTTTCGTGAATCCACTCCTTCAAAATCTGGTAACGTTTTAACTACGTTTTGCAGTTGTGCTTTGTCCCACACAGATCGGTTGCTATTTTGTTTATTGTAAAACTCTCGAAACTTCTCCTCAAATTCAACGCGATTTACGATACTTTCGTTCATTTTTAAACTTACACTTTCAAACAGATAATGCTCACTCAACTATAGAACACGTACTGTGATCTGAAGACACTAATGGCATGCAACATCAAATCAAATTTGGAATTAGTAGGGTGGGAGAAATATATTCTATAGAGCATAAGAGACTGGACTTAGACCGTGCTTTCACGGTCAGTATAGTCGTCTACTGGGCTGAAACGCTCTAGTCCAATAGACGACTGGCCGCTGGTCATGCGACGAGCGGCCAACGTGAGCAGGTGCAGGTATACAGTCGGCTACTCAGCGTTTATTAGCCGACTAGCCAGCTAGTCGGCTAACCGACTGGGTCGGCTACTGGGCTACGACATATATATAGCAAGCGGCCGAGACCCTTGGCCTGAATTTTAACATCAGAAGTGAGGAAAGTGCATTACATCAAACTTTTGCTTTCCTCAAATCATCAGGGCTTAATTCAGGTACAGAGGGTTTTATTTTCGCATGCCAGGACGGTGTCATTTCCACCTTAGCATACCGTGAGCGCATTTTATGTCAAGAAGTTCCCAGTAATAGGTGCAGAGGGTGTCATGCATACGCTGAGTACCTCGAACACATACTATCGGGGTGTCCGACCCACGCGGGAACGACGTATATCTACAGACATAATGCGGCCCTAAGAGTGCTTTATTACCATCTTTGTCGCTCCTACGGTGTTGGCCGCGACCCTGCCCTGCTGAACGCTCCAAGGGAGATAGAGTCGATTGTCCGAAACGAGACGTGCCCAATTTTCTGGAACTGCGATTTTCGGGCAGCAGTCTCCGTTGCGCACTCGAGGCCTGACATTGTTCTCCAAGACTTCGAGAAACGAACTATATTCGTGATCGAATATTTGGCTCCGTCCGAATACAACATCACTGCAAAGGAGAAAGAAAAAGAGGAGAGGTATCAAGACCTTAAAAGAGAGCTACAACGACTGTACCCAAAATATTCGGTACAAGTAATTGTCCTTGTGATAGGTGCTCTCGGAGGTGCGAAACTATCACTGGTTCGTAACCTTAAAGCCATACTCGCGTCCCAAAAATATGCCAAGGCATTTGCGAGGTGGGTGCAGAAAGCTGTCATCCTTGAGTCGCTTCGTGTCCTCAAGACACACGAGGGTTTCGCCGGCCTGTCGTTGTGATTTCGTCGTTGCCTATGAGCACCCATCTCACGGTCGTGAGACGTGGCCGTGGGTGTGATTTACCGCGGTGCTACTGGGGCTATTGACATTTTTTGGATGGCAGTTGCTCTTAGTGGGACCCTGCGGTGGTTGTTTAACTTTTTTTTAAATTATATATACACACACACACATACATGCATACATACATCCATACATACAGATGCATACATACATACATATGCATACATACATGCATACATACACAAATATTTCCGCCTATTTGAAGTAAAAATCATTAAATATAAATGTGCGACCCCCCCCCCCCCACCCGCTCCATCATCACATGAGGCGCGGAAGTCTAAATTTTTATTAAAAAGAAAGTTTCAGCGTTATTTGAAGTTTTTAGCTTTAGAAATTAGATTTCAACGCAAGATTGGTATAAATTGGTATAAAGTACTCATCTGTAAAATAGGCTTCAATATTTTCTTTTTTCTTTCCAATTTCCAGGTTGCACTTGAGTTACGCGGTTAAAAAATCATTTATGAAATTGTCCGTATACAGAGACACAATTTATGAAAAATAATCAAACTTTAGAATTTTGTATTTGGTTTCTTTCCTAATTTTGGGAGACAAGACCTGCTACTTCAAAAACACTGTTTCTTTTTTATTTTGTAAATTCCATAACTCTGGTAATTTTTTTATCTAAAAAGTTTAGGACACTAAAAGAGTATACAAGAGTATATACGGGGGGTGGGGTGAAATTTGACACAAATCTAACACCTTCTCTGATGAGAATGTAAAAAGTGGTTATACACAAGTTTGCATGTTTAAGAAAAAAAGACCTTTTTACAACGCATCCATTTCAGCCATTTTTCACGCCTGTTGAGTGAGCTGAAAATAGTGCTTTTCGAGCATGGTGACATCAGAGGAAATAAAAAATGTAGCGTTAGAGGTGAATAATAAAAATTATACATCCATGAGATCAGATTTTACATGCGGCATCAGTTAATCGGCTGTCTCGGAAGAGAAACTGCTGGGAAAATTTTGTTGCAATTAATTTTGAACACCATAAATTCTTTGTAATCCAGCATACATTCTTTGGAATTCGCTACGAATTCTTTAGAATTCACTATGAATTATTTGGAATTCACAATAAACTCTTTGAAATTCATCTTATATTCTTTGAAACTCTTAGAATTTTTCAAATTCGTGATTTCAGGTGTTCATCACAATTGCTAGTCCTCCATTAAAAAATTAATATATGTGCAGACTCGTGTATTTTTTCAGTACAAGTAGTAGGCGACTGTTCAAGCGCCTTAGTGCATAATGTACTATTTATGATATCTTGCATCATTTACGAAAAAAATTTGAAAATACATCTTCAGAAAAAAATTCTCCTGGACACAAAAATCGTTCAACCAACATCTAATATAAGGACAAATTTTTAATAAATATTGGAAAAAAGATGTTTTCCCATATAATATACTGTTTGTGTTTTAAAAATTGAATCAAAAAAGTAAAGACGATTTTATAAAAAAAAGAATCGTTTATTTTTTCCAATATTTAACAAAAATTTGAGTTTCTATAAAGAAGATATCTTGAAATTCTCATTTTTCGAAATTCAGCGGTACTTCAACAACAAAAGCCTTTAATTTATTCAGTTGTATTTTGACTAATTACCGACTGACATTGAATAAATTAACGCTTTTTATGATCGTATTCAATATGTTTTCTGAATTTTGTTTAAGATGCTGCTTGCAGAATACATTCACGCCAGCAATACAGGTGAACCGTCGAAGGTATTGCTTGGATTTAACATACCAGCGTGGGTATGGACGGCCTACTGCAAGGTGAGAGTCTTTTTTTAGAAATTATGGAAAACATAGGATAGAAATACGAAACATCCATCAAAATAAATTTCAAAACCATAAGAACTATAAAAAGAAACATATTAAACGACAATGCTATTTGTTAGTTTTCATTTTAACTGTTACGGCCATGTAATACTTATCCGATTCCTATACCTTAACAATATTTTGTTTCTCATCAACTCGCATCCACACGAAATGAGATATCAAGTTGCAAATTTGAGAAATTAAATAAAACACACTAAAAAAAACGTCTGTATGGTCAAAAATAACAAAAATTTCAGAATTCAAAAAAAAATCCAAAACTATTTTTGTTGTATTTCTGAACATTCTGGACCACTCAAACGCTCCTACACGCAGAAAAAAAATGTCTTGAACCAAGCAAACTGTTTTCTTGAATATACATGGAAATTTGGTTGAATCAAAGAAATTTTGGTTGATTCAACAAAATATTTGATTCACGCAACCAAATTTTTTGGTTGAATTAACTAAATACTCCACCTAACAAAAGATTTTGTTGAAACAACAACAAAATTTGGTTGGGGCAACCCAATTTAATGTATGACTCCAAAATTTGTTTATTATTTTCAGGTTGGACTCTTTGGTTTTGGGGCATTCGCAACAATATTAACGACAGATGTTGGCAAATATACAATCGGACGTCTGAGGCCGCATTTTATGTCAGTTTGTATACCAAACATCAACTGTTCTCTTCCCGAAAATCAGTATAAATATATAGAGGACTTCTTTTGCACCGCGGATCTATCGCCAAAGATTGAAAAAGAGCTACGGTAATTTTATAATTTTTTTCTTTCCTAGCTACTGGCAAATGAAAAATGAAAATCTTCTGCTGAATTATCAAGATTTTTTGTTTAACATAAGCAGAACAATTTAAAATATTTGAATCTACAAGACTCTATTATAGTCTTATGAAAAATGCATTAACTCTCTTTTCAAAAAAGTGAATGTGGTTAACACGATGTTGTAATAACTTTCACTGCAGAATTTTTAGTTTTCTTTTTTTTTAAAGACTCATTGTTGATTGTGTTGTCATAATGATAAATGTTAATGTGTCATAGTGGGCCGCTGACCATTTCGAAATAGGCTTTCACATTGTAAATGTAATCCAATGACTCTAGTGTTCACGTTTCAGATTTCAGTACCTCAAAATTATTTCAGCATTTTCAGTTGTAGTTAGTTAAAATGTGAAAATTGGTGAAATTAGGTTTAAATATAAGTGTCTCAATCTTCAAATAAATATTGAAAATTTGTGGAATTGGTCTGAAATAAAATACAGAGGGTGGCCAGAACCGGGAAAACCATGAAGTGACAGTAGATTAATTTTTTGACTAGGAATTTATGTATTCTTAGTATGTAAAAGAGAAAACTATTCAATCACTTTAAATATGTTATACTTAAGTAAAATTTATCCGAATCCCACCTAAAACACTGTTAGCTCCAAAAAATAATTCGGTAAGATAGAATTCTGATATGTGTTACATGCCCTTAATCACGAAATTATTCGAGATTAAACAAGTTCATTTTGAAATTCATTGAAATTGCTACGACTTAAATCTTCAATTGTACAGTCTTAACCCAGACAGTAAAAAAAATTCCATGAAGATTTCCTGAAACTCGCAATGCGAGTTTCACAGGTGAGGTTCCGGAAAGTTTGAAAGATTTATTAAACTTAATTCGATGAGCACACTGGAATTAAGTTATATAAATCTTCTAAACTTTCCAGAATCGCATCGTGCAAAATTGCCTGACAAGCAGACATTTTCTTGGTTGAACGAACCTTGCCCTAACCTCTCAATGCAATATTCCCAACCTTGCATTGCGACCCAGATAACATACGTGCCGGCACGTGATCGGCCCGACGGGCTGGAGACCAATGTGCCTGTTAAATGCACGCGTCAGGCCGGCAGAGTCGGAATGCGACTGAAGGGCGGACAACGGTCCGGCACATTAGACGCCCGTCGGTCGTGCAAACGGCGAGGAACGACGGGCCTGCGACTTGCACGACCGCTGCAGGCTGATAATGCGAGTAGATTGAGATCGAAAACTCGCATGCACTTTTTGCATCAGCTGTTCTTGCCGTGTGTCATCTCGTGTGGCGTTCACCCGTGAATTTTCGCTTGGATTAAGCGCGACGTGAGTGAAAAGTGCGATTTTATTCGTTCCGAATAAAATAAAAATTATATTTCGGGAATATAAAACAGAAGAATAGGTTTTTTACCATATATATCATGGGATTTCGATTTTTTTAAGAAATCCAAATTCGGGAATTTTTTTGCAGCTGAAATATATTTTACATTTCTAAAAAAATATTGTAAATTTCAAAAAATGAGAAATTCCAACAATTATATTATATACGCATCCCTTCTAAAAGAAAAAAAATGAATCCGATTCATTCCGTGGGCCGGCATTTTATCGGACCGTCAATGGTGTGCACATTAAGGTGCATATCTACCGGCACGTCGCACAGTGGGGAAAAATGGACAAAATTCTGCCTACGTCACAATTCTCGATACACCTCGGTAATTTTTTTTTTAAATTCTCTGGACAACTCAATCTAAATGTTTACCTGCGACCAGGCCATTCCTATATAACAATCCTGCGTAATACTATACCAAACGTCAAGTATTCTGCACGTTTATTTCAAAAGTCAGTAAAACAGGTATCCTCTCGAAAAATTAAGTTTATAAAAAACTCAAGAATAAAATTCCAGTATAATTTTACATTCTCAACACAAATTTGAAACTAGCACAACTCTGCGACCTGTCATTTATGGGTTAATTGTTAAGATTGGCCAAAAAACAGTCTAAATGCATCTAATACTGTAAAAAACGCAATGCTGATAATAACATACAACCTCAAACTCAGCAACCCCAAACCCCAAGCCCAAAAACCCCAAGCCCAAAAACCCCAAACCCACAAACCCCAAGCCCATAAATCACAAACCCCGAACCCACAAACCCCAAGCCCACAAACCTCAAATTTACAAGCCCTAAGCCCACAAACCCCAAGCCCATAAACCCCAAGCCCACAAACCTCAAGCCCACAAACCCCAAACCTACTAACCCACAAACCCCAAGCCCACAAACTTCAAACCCACAAACCCCAAGCCCACAAACCTACTAACACATAAACCCCAAGCCCACAAACCTATTAACCCCAAGCCCACAAACCCCAAACCTACCAACCCACAAACCCTAAGCCCACAAACCCCAAGCCCACAAACCTCAAACTCACGATCCCTAAGCCCACCAGACAAAGTCTTTCGGAAGGCTCGTAATCAAAATAGCAGAATGTTTCAGAGAAAAAAAACCAATATTGACGTAATGCACGATATGCTTATTTTATCAGATCCTATGGTTAGCGCATTAAGACGTACGAAAGAACGAAAGTCGATAGAACTCACACAGAATGCAAAACAATTCTTAAAATAACTTTATGATTCATGTCTCAAACAATTCCATATCAGATTATAATATAAAAAATAATATATTATTTAAAAAAATAAATAAATAAAAATGAAAAATACTAAAAAAATACAAAAAAATTTAAAAAATAAACAAGAAAAAAAAAGAAGCATATCAATGTCCGTACTTCGACCTTCTCGTGGTGATATGCGTGATTAAGTTAAAATCTAACTGAAACCAATGAAGTTAAGGCAACCAGCTTAATAAAATAACACCATTTATTTATTACACAGAATTAGAAATTTAACTCGTTCCAAGTGACTACATTTACTTAACGTTCTACAATTTATAATTCTGTATTATTTTTCAGTCAACTTACATCTGACCATATGTGACATTATGGGGTTTGTGTGATTGGAGAATGTGGGCTTGGGGTTTGTGAATTTGGGGTTTGTGGGCTTGGGGTTGATGGGCTTAGGGTTCGTGAGTTTGAGGTTTGTGGGCTTGTACGCTTGGGTTTTTTGGGCTTGTGGGATTGGGGTTTGTGGGCTTGGGGTTTGTGGGCTTGGGATTTATGGGCTTGGGATTTATAGGCTTGGGGTTTGTGGGTTTGAAGTTTGCAGGCTTGGGGTTTGTGAATTTGGAGTTTGTGGGCTTGGGGTTTGTGAGTTTGAGGTTGTATGTTATTATCAGCATAGCGTTTTTTACAGTATTAGATACATTTAGTCTGTTTTTTGGCCAATCTTAACAATTAACCCATAAATTACAGGTCGCAGAGTTGTGCTAGTTTCAAATTTGTGTTGAGAATGTAAAATTATACTGGAATCTTATTGTTGAGTTTTTGATCAACTTAATTTTTCGAGAGGATACCTGTTTTACTGACTTTTGAAATAAACGTGCAGAATACTTGACGTTTGGTATAGTATTACGCAGGATTATGATATAAGAATGGCCTGGTCGCAGGTGAACATTTAGATTGAGTTGTTCCGAGTATTTAAAAAAAATTTACAGAGGTGTATCGAGAATTGTGACGTAGGCAGAATTTTGTCCATTTTTCCCCACTGTGCGGCGGTCCGATCGATCGGACCGCGGGCCGGCAGATCGCTTGCAGTTGGCGGGCATTTTGCTATCTGGGGAGTTTCAGGAAATCTTCACGACATTTTTTTGTGCTATCTGGGAAGCATTTTAAGTTTCAAATTACAGTGAACTCTCGTCTATTTCCCCGGCCTTAAAACGTAAGCATTCTTTTATTTCCACGCTGCAGGGGCCCCCACCTCTACCGCGACCTTCAGGATATTTTTGTCAAGCGACGTTCATTGGTACTTCCTAGAACTGCTGGCCCACGCAGTTTCTCAGCTCAAGGGGCGAGAGACGGTTGCGATTCTTACCTGAAAAACACCAGCAGCGTATCGGAAAGGCGCAGGGTGCGGGTGCTCACTCGAGTATATTGCGCAATATTATGCATTCCAATTGGAAACGGCTAGGTGCAAATGTCAGCTGTCAAGAAGGTTACCACATGGGACTGCAACAGCATACGACTTTTTGGAGAAGTTATTCTAAACCTAAAGATAAGTGATACATACATTAGGGTGGTCCAAATTTATACCTGTAAAAATTCGACTTTCGTTTTTTGGTGATACCCCCCCCCCCCTCCCATTTTGTTCGATTTCCTGAAAAAGAAATTCCGTAATTTTTTTTTCAACATTAACCCTTGCCTCTGGGCTTTTGAAATTAACATGGGGTTTTAAATGGGAAAAGCTCGATTTTAAAAAAAAAATGGAAAAAAAGTACCTGTTATAAACTTTTTGTGAATTAAAGTGTAGTCACCTCTTAAGGAGTATTCAAGGAATAATTTCCACCCAATAACTTTTAATTTTAACACTCCAAATCCTCTTTTATTGTGCCCGGAAAATGCCCTAAAAACTGCAAAATAGCAGTTTTCTACCAAATTCATGCTTAAGACGGTATTTTTTGAAATTTTTTCAACATTAATTATTTTCAATCGATAAGTGACGAGTTTTGAAGTATATTTTAAATAACTTTAATTGTTTAAACAATTATTATTTGTTTTAAACAATGTTTTTCCCCTGTAATTCGTGAAAAGTTATTATCTTTCGGGATAAATTATACAAAGTTGATGAATGTCAAGAGTAGTAGTTCTTGTTTAACATATTTGGTAATTATTTAAACAATTTTCATTTGTTTAAACAATTTTTTCTTCCAAAAATCGCAAAAAGTTATTATTTTCTGGAAATAATTACACAATTAAAGAATGTTGAGAGCAATATATTTTTAAAGTATATTTGGTGATTATTTAAACAATTTTTATTTCTTTAAATAATTTTTCCCTCTGTAAATCGCGAAACGTTATTCTTTTCTGCAATTAATGACACAATTAACGAATGTTAAAAGTAATATTTTTTGCTCAAGGTATTTTGCAATTATTTAAACAACTATTAATCACTCACTTGCGCCTGTTCATAGTAAAGGTGGAGAAAAGTCTAGATTTTTCAAATCTCTCGCACTATGTCGCTTAATATTCAGTATTTCCTTATCTCAGAACGTATACCCTACATTGTTTAAACAATAATAATTTGTTTACAAAATTAAAATCAACTGCTCTAAGTAAAGTATAGTGTTTTTTTCTTCTTAAAATCACCCCCGTAGATAATTGGAATCTGTGAACTGAAAATAATTTACATGTAGATATTTCCTAAAGTATATATAGTTTTTTTTTCTTTAAATTACCCCCGTAGATAATTAGAATCTGTCAACTGAAAATAATTTTCATGTAGACTACGTTGATGCTTATTACCCGAAATTCATTTGAAAAATTATTCATTTAAAAAAAAGGCTTTATATTAATGATTATTAATTGTTTAAATAATATCAAAATATCTTAAGCAAAACAATATTATACTTAAAATTCGTTAATTGTGACATTAATTGATGAAAAGGATCAATTTTCACGATTTACAGAGAAAAAAATGTTTAAACAAATTAAAGTTATTTTAAAAATTGCTAAATATGCTGTAGAAAAAAAAAATTACTCTCAAATTCCTTTAATTGTGTCATTAATTCCAGAAAGTAATAATTTTTCACGCTTTACAAGGGGAAAAAATTGTTTAAACAAATCAAAATTGTTTACATAATTACCAAACATCCTTCAAAAATATATTGCTTTCAACATCCTCTAATTGTGTCATTATTTCCAGAAAATAAATACTTTGTACAATTTTAGGGAGAAAAAATGGTTTAAATAATTACCAAATAAGTTAAACAAGAACTACTACTCTTGACATTCATCAACTTTGTACGATTTATTCCGAAAGATAATAACTTTTCACGATTTACAGGGGAAAAAATTATTTAAACAAATAATAATTGTTTAAACAATTTAAAATTATTTAAAATATACTTTAAAACTCGTCACTTATCGTTTAAAAAAAATTCATGCTGAAATTTTTTTTATAATACCGTCTTTAGCATAAATTTGATAGAAAACTGCTATTTTTTGGGGCATTTTCCGGACACAATTAAAGGGGTTTGGGTGTGTCAAAATTAAAAGCTATTGCGTGGAAATTATTCCTTAAATACTCCTTAAGAGGTGATAATACTTTAATTCACAAAAAATTTATAACAAGTTCTTCTTTTTTCCATTTTTTTGAAAATCGAACTTTTCCCATTTGAAACCCCATGTTAATTTCAAAAGCCCGGGGGCACGGGTTAACGTTGAAAAAAAAATATTCCGGAATTTCTTTTTCAGGAAAACCCACCAAAAAGGGGGGGGGGGGTATCACCAAAAATCAAAAGTCGAATTTTTGGACCACCCTAGTGTACATATCTGAATAGTCATATTTTTCAAATGTAAAATGTATTTTCTCAATCATGTACCATTCTTTTGTCGACTGACGACCTTTTAGTTTCACGAAATACAAGCAACTGTCCGAAAATTGAGGTTAGGGTAACTGATCTGATAAACTCATCTCAAATTTTTGATATTTTCTTTTCTTTAGTGACACTAAAAGTTCTTCAATCGACAAAAGAATGGAACATGACTGAGAAAATAGATTTTACACTTGAAAAATATTACTATTCGTATGTTTTTGACTTAATTTTACGTTTAGAATATTTTCTCGAGAAAGTCGTAAGACGTATTCGCATGACGTCATGCTAAAGTATTCAATTCAAACCAACGAGGGTTTCCCGCTCTTCGGGCCTCTTTTTTAATTGGTCAGCCACTGACGCGAAGGAGAGCGTACAGGGACCGTGATGGGAGGTACCGGAACCGCGCAAATGGAAATAACCGTGTACGGAGGAGGTGATGTAGGGCAGACGGGAAATAGTGGAGACAGGAAATAGGGGAGACGGGAAATAGGTGAGACGGGAAATAGGTGATACTTCACTTTATTCTTTTTTTTTTCAATTTGAACATTTTAAATTCGAATTTGAACCATTTTTAATCGGGTACTTCACTATTTTACAATTTTAGTTCAAAATAGATATCTTATAGTTGAATAATTTAATACTTACATTGTCACAAAATGAATAATTTGAAATTCAAATATTCAAAATTGAACAATTTTAAGTTGAAAGCTTTCACAGTTGAGTAATTTTTTTATTGAAATATAAAAAAAATTATGCAATCCTTTTTGATTCAAACCCGTCGTTTTTTGGCAAGGGTTTTTCTCGAAGATGGTTGCCCCTTTCAGGATGTTTCTTTCATGGTTCACTAAAAGTACTTTTTTTTAATGACATGTATTAAAGTTAGACAGTTTTCTATGTCTGCTGTAAAATTCGGGTTTTGGCACTAAGGCCCTTATGCCCCAGGACCCTTCTTGCTGGACATTCCTGAGCACTTCAATTGAAAAAATGATTAAACATTGAATGCTCTGAGTTTAAAATTGGAATTATTTTTTAACCAGAATTAGTTTTTGAGTATTTTAAGTTTTGAAAGTTTGAAGGTTTGAATCGAAAAAAAACTTTAAACGTCCAGAGATAAGTTTATAAACTCAGAAAAAAGTAAGAAGTCACCCGTAATTTTGTTCTGAAATTTTAGTGGCCACCCTGAAACACACAGGGTATATACTAAAGGAAATTTGAATACTGCCTGATGTGCGATTCGTCTTCTTAGCATGCTAAGAAAAGGTAATTGAACTCATTGAAATTATCATTTTCGAGTAGGCCGCGAATTGATACCAAGTATTTACAGAGATCTTTTGACAATATTTTGCGTAGTAATTCAGTTTTACAAACACTATCTGTTACTTATATAAATATACATTTTATTGAACACGTATTTTATTAGACTGTGGCTACGGGTACCGTATTTCAGCGCAAATAGCCGGATGCTTTTGGTACAAATAGAGCTAGAAAAGGAGCTATTTGTACCGAAATTTCGGTTAAAATAGCCACATTTTTTCGGTACTTGTAGACACTTTCATTAAACTATTCATTATTAATAATTTCATTAAAAAATTTAACACTGCTAGACATCGATGTTTAATACTGTTCGTTTTTCATTTAACACTGCCCTTTTGGTTTATATATCCTGCCTGAAAATAGTAGATTAAAATAAAACTGGATCGAAAAAATATAAAGGAACCAAGCATCTACCGTAATAAATAATTAAAGTAAATTTTACCACACGATGTCAACATGGATAAGGTTATCTTAGCACACTATAGATATTCTGTTATCCAGCGCCTAAAGTGTTTTACATTTCGTACCACACCTTTTGTATGACGATGCCCCCCCCCTCCGCTCTTATACAAGGAAAAGCCAGAGAAGCTTTTTTTTTAACTTTATCGATATATATTTTTTTAATCATTTACAGTCTAAATACATAGTTTAAATATATGTGCATTAAAGTTAATTTTAATAGTTTCAAAAATATGAGCTTAGAAAACTATCACTTTAGCTTATTGTTATAAAACAAGTTAATTTGCTACTGCTCACTTTTTGATTTCGGACTTCATAACATTTTAGGCCCTACTATTACATTAAAAAAATGCACTCTCTATGAACCAAGAAGAAATTGAATCTGCTTATCTTTTCTTTTTATGTGTTCCGTTTTTTTGCAAGGGATTGCAGTTACGTGATAAGAGTGCATTTAATGGATAATTGCATAATAATTATGGCGGTGTAAATACTGTAAATGTAAGACTTTGAAAGATGAACAGCAAACAGGTTTCAGATTTCACCTGCAAAAAATGACAATAAGTAGGACGTAACAATGGGGTTTCGCATGAACGAAATTCAAGTTCTGCGAGAAGCGGATGCTTCATTGTAGGGACAAATTATGGCAATAAACTGCAGTCTGGGCGATCTTTATTATTATATTATCTGGTTCGAATTAGCTCAGGTTTTCAAATAGGGGGCAGTTTTTAAATAGCATTCTCTCCTTTTTAAGTTTAAAGCAGAATGTTTCTAACAGTTAAATGTATGTTAATTGAGTCAACGATATTAAAAATCTATATTATAATTATTATAATATTTTTTTGAAACTTGTACTCGGGTTTATACTGTATAAAAATGAGGAAGCTCATTTTTCTCTCAGGCTTAAGATGGTTATTGCCCAATATGTCGAAGGGATTTTTGTTAGAGTTACATTTTTTGAATAGTCTGCACGGGGCTGTCCCGGTATATAAGTCACGGATGACTTTTTGTAATGCAATCAAGTGATCTGATAAGAGCAGTATGCCTACTTTGACATATTGGACAAAGCCTGGTTTTATTACCCCATCATCCACGGACTGTGTTGCAGCCAAGTGCATGATGGGGGGACCTTCAGCTTAATGTGGGATCCGAACCACCAGAACCTCGGTAAAAGTACATAGAAAAAATTTCCAGAGGTACCAGCTCAGGGATCGAACCCCGGAACTCTAACGTGAAGTCCAAGCGCCCAACCGGCTGAGCCACCGAGGCTCTGGTTTATTTATATTATATTTTGTTTCAACTTTCTCTCGGGTGAACCCGGTTTTTCATCATCAGCCACGGATTAAGACAAGTGCTTGATGAGATGAGGATGTTATAAATTAATTTAATACAATGTTTGAAATATTTTGCGATTATGTTTTAGTAGGTACAAAATTAGGAGCATGGCGTAGTTTGGAGTTCGTTTTCTACCGCTGTTATATCCTTACACAGCGGCGGCGAGCGTTGAAGGAGACAATAGTCGCCTCTAGATGCTTTCTTCTTATTATTATTATTATTATTACACGGTTAGGCAGGGTTATTACTGCCCATAGCACTGCGGTAAAACCTATTTTACTATTCCCACGAAGGAGATGTCGTACATATCTTCTGATTCGAGAAAATAATCCCTCAGATATTTATTCTTGATACTGTCTCCTCGCGGAAATTACACTTACGGCAACATTAAACTGCCACCTTAATCGGCTTTCTTTGCATGTTCAAGAGTCTTTAGATCTCCTGCTACATGTGTTGGATATACAATTTTTTCAATAGCCATTCTTTCGGTTCCCCTCCAATATCTCGCATGCTCCTTCAAGAGCCATTTTTCTATGACCTCCTTCGCCAATGAGTAGGAGATTCTGCAGTAGGGCTCCGGACCAAGCAGGGATTGTGACGCCAATGAATCTGCTTCTTCATTCCTTTCAATACCCTCATGGCCGGGAATGCTGGTCAGTTTGACCCAGTTTCTTCCTGACACCTGAAGAAGATTTACTATCAGAGCAAATGTAAATATGCTGGTCTTCATATACCCGCTTACAAATTTCCTCTATACAAGCTTTAACAGCTATGATTTCGGCCTGGAAAACAATAAGGAATGTGCTCAGTGCTATCGAGATTTCAGCCCTAGGTTTCTTCCCATGGATTCCAGCCTTAGTTCCCAAAAGAGACAGTCTTTAAAGCCGTCTGTATACCAAACGACGCCTCCTGGTTTAAATAATTCTTTCCTTCTTCGTTCATAAAGCCATTCTTGCCTTTTAGGGAAAATTACCTTAAAGGGCTTCAGGAAGGATAATTTCTTCAATCTAATGTCAGTTTGCATGGCGAAAATTATATCTTCGTATAGGTAGCGTGTGTTTCCTGATATCATGTGGGTTGTAGGTCTTTCAACTCAGCATCACTAAGTTTGACCCCTATTAGGAGTATGCCGCAACCTTCCTCACAAATGAGTGCAAAGGCGGAATGCCCAGAATGACCTCCAGAGCTGCTGTTGGTGTCCAAGCATCCTACGAAAAATCGTGGCAAAATTGATACCTGAAATTTCACTGCAGATTCTTGTGGTGTTCGCATGTAGAAAGAAAGCTTATGTGATGTGAAAAATATGAAGTAAAATGTAAAATCATACATACCACTAGGTAAAAAGATTTTGTTCATCATCAATTTATGGGACGTTTTAGTATGTTTTTTCCGTATAATACGAATCTGAAGGCAAAAATCTTCTACACGGAGAAAAATGGATGTATAAACGTAACATCCAGATCTTCAGGGTTAACATATTTTATGTTTAACTATAGGACAGCAATCTAGATGTTCAAAGTTAGGATCTGTAGATATTAAAAAGTGAGATGTTACTCTGAAACATCCAAAATGTTCAACCTGAAATATCCGAAATATTACATGTATGGTTATGTCAAATAACGGCTGTAAATATTTGAGGAATTTACACGGAGAAAAATGGATGTTTAAATGTAGATGTTCAAAGGGTAAGATTGTTCCGCCTAACATGCAGATATTCATGCCAAACATCTACTATCTTTTTGAGATGTTAGGCGTAAAAATATTTTTATGTTAAACTGTAACATACTCAGATGTTAAAATCATCTGAACGCATGCGCATTGCGCATTCGAATTTCACGACTATATTTGACGGCTATATAATTTCGATATTACAATTATGGAATATTACAATTTTTGAACATTTTCAAAGAAAGCTATCCTTTATTAAAATTGTATAACGACTTTTGTCTGTCTACACGACGGAACAATGTTCTCAAGTTTGAGGTTATATTGACTCGAACACCTTTGAACATTTGACACGTGATTTGACAAAATGTTTGTGAATTTATAATAAAATATGAGTTTAAGTAACCTCAAATAGATAGAATTTTAAATGCAGATTACATATTATTCGTTCTCAGCTTACTTACCCCGTTTTTATTTTTTATTTTGAATTACAAATATTAAACATAACCTCAGCTAGACTGAATGTATTATCTGATCGGCTTTTCATACCCTGTATCTGTTTTTCGTTCATGTACGAAAATTCAAGTTTAGTTTTAAATTCACAAATAAGTTATCAATTAATTCCTTAAATGCTCAGATATAAGTAAATTCCTCAAATATTTACAGCCGTTAGTTGACATAACCATACATGTAATATTTCGAATATTTCAGGTTGAACATTTTGGATGTTTCAGAGTAACATCTCACTTTTGAATATCTACAGATCCTAACTTGGAACATCTAGATTGCTGTCCTATAGTTAAACATAAAATATGTTAACCCTGAAGATCTAAATGTTACGTTTAAACATCCATTTTTCTCCGTGTACTTATTTCTGAGCATTTAAGGAATTAATTGATAACTTATTTGTGAATTTAAAAATAAACTTGAATTTTCTTACATGAGCGAAAAACAGATACAGGGTATGAAATGCCGATCAGATAATACATTCAGTGTAGCTGAGGTTATGTTTAATATTTTTAATTCAAAATAAAAAATAAAAACGGGGTAAGTAAACTGAGAACGAATAATATGTAATCTGCATTTAAAATTATATCTATTTGAGGTTACTTAAACTCATATTTTATTACAAATTCACAAACATTTTGTCAAATCACGTGTCAAATGTTCAAAGGTGTTCGAGTCAATATAACCTCAAACTTAAGAACATTGTTCCGTCGTGTAGACAGACAAAAGTCGTTATACAATTTTAATTAAAGATAGCTAATTTTGATTCTTTGAAAATGTTCAAAAATGGTAATATTCCATAATTGTAATATCGAAATTATATAGCCGTCAACTATAGTCGTGAAATTCGAATGCGCAATGCGCATGCGTTCAGATGATTTTAACATCTGAATATGTTACAGTTTAACATAAAAATATTTTTACGCCTAACATCTCAAAAAGATAGTGGATGTTTGGCATGAATATCTGCATGTTAGGCGGAACAATCTTACCCTTTGAACATCTACATTTAAACATCCATTTTTCTCCGTGTATCTTTCCGCGTTTTACAGAAAAACAGGATTAAAAAGTTTCATGTGATATTGAACATTAAATATTTTATAAAATTTTGTAACTTAGTGCAATCGACCCCCAGGAAGTTTTCTTCTTCTGGCAAAAACCATAAGTTCCATTTTATCCGCGTAAACGGATACATATATAAACAACGGTCTTTGCACCATTGCTCCACAGAAAAAACAAAATGTAATCTTTACAGCAATTTCTGAGTAATCTTTACTCGCAACAAAAATTACCTTCACGTGTTAAGATTTACCCACGACATGGGAAATCTACTTGAAAATTACCCGCAACAAAAACTCGTTTACTACTCGAATCAGGTCATCAGTGATAAGCGCCCACTGGGTGATAACACATCTCCCTGTGGGCACCCTCTTGAATCTTTCGCCTTCACTTCATTACCATGTACGTAATTAAGTGTGCACCGTTCTACTTCTCAACATGGTGCACATCTAACAATGATCGGTGTTACTAAATCCATTTGCTTGAGTAGAATCGTATATACTCGTAGATTCAATTGGGGTGTTATTAGGCGCCCCTTCTATGTCTAGTAATGCTGCAATTGAAACTTCATCTTTCCGCATTGCGTTCTGCAATGCGGAAGGTGAATGCCTAAAGAGTATCTACTGTGGATATGCCTTTCTGAGAGGCAAACTGATTGCTATGGAGAGGTTTTTCCGGTAAAATTTCCTCTTTCATGTGAAGGTAACTAATTTTTCGAGTGTTTTCAGCATGAACGAAGTTAAACTGTTCGGTCTAAACTCTAAAGGACTTTGCTTCATAGTAGGTACCCCGACCCGGCTTTGGAATAAGAATTGCCTTGTTCTTCCTTCATGCCGACGGGGTACATCCCATTGCTAAGCATGACCGGAAAATGCCGCACAATGGATCTACTAAGGACTGCATGCCTTCATGAATCAACGCAGGGAATATACCGTCGTCCCCTGCAGCTTTGAAATCTTTGAATTGTTTGAAATTTTAGACTGAGTGATAATACGAATAGCTATTCTCTAATCTTCCGTTCTGGCTCTAAAAGTTGGTCTCAGCCATTTCTCCCGGCCTACAGCGAAATTAAAAATGAAAATTACTGAATTTTCAAGGTACGTAAAGCTGGAATTACCACATTGTCCTATAAGACAAAGCATGTTAATATATTAACATGGCAACATGCAATAATGTTGTGGTAATTTAAGCCACAAAAAAATGTATCCTGTAATTTTTTTCAAAAACTTGCAGCAGTGCCAGCTTCCGTGAAGCTGGCACTACCACACGGAAACAACAACAAAAACTATTAAGCACGTCAAATTCAAAATTGTAATATTTTTATTATTGTTAAAAAAAGTGCAGTAGTGCCAGCTTCGCGTGAAGCTGGCAATAATGCACGTTTTTGATAAAAATTACGGAGTACAACATTTTTTGTTTTGCGCCATAAATTAGCACAAAAATGTTGCATGTTGCCCATGCTAATAGGACAGTGTGGTAATTCGAGCTTCACGAGATTTGTATTAATCTAAATTTGTAAAAATGGTTTATTTTACATTTTTGAAAGTCTTCATTTAAAAATTTGTTTAATTCTAAGTGTTTCAAATTTCAGAATTTTGAAACCCATCAATTTGACATCTTTAAATTGTGATTGTTTCAATTTTTAAAACGCAAAGATGGACAATTTGTAAATATTCGATTTTAAACGTTTTTAACTCAAAATTGAAAGAAGTTCAGGTTCATATTTTTCATAACTGCATGAGTAAATTCAATTTGAAACTGATCGAATTTGAATGTCGCAATTTATTTTAATTTTTTAAAGTTTAAAATGCAACATTTCTTAAATAAAAAGTATGCGTTTCATTTGAATTATTCATTCTTGAATAGCTTTTTTCAAATTATAATTCATCTATAAATTCAGATTTTTTAATCAGATCTGTCTTTTAAGCTACATATTGTAATTAATATTATCATATAAAATATATTATCATTAACACACCCCATTAGAATCGTTTTTCTTTTAAGTATTACAATTATGTTTTCTGATTTCATGCTTCCAATGTAAGAAAAAACTCTGTTTCTCTTCCACTCTTATCATATTTTTGGCAGATGGTGTACATAGATTGATTACATAATTTATAATACAGGAAAATGTCTCGTCAATTATAGAGATTTGAAGAGTTTTAAATTTAGCACTTATTAATTTTTTATATTTATAAAAATTAACATTAAAATTAAACCATAAACATAGAAAAAATATATGAAATCTAAATCTTCTTCATCATTTACGGACCCCAGAGCCACAAAACCAAAAACTATTATTTATTAGTATACTATTTTTTTTTAATTCTGTAATAATAATGCACCCATAATGAATAGGAATCTGTACACAAAATGCTATTTAATTAACTTAAAAATATTATTTTTAAATATTTTATTCCCCTTACTGTTCTAAGCGTGTTATGACTTCATGAAAGATCAAATTCCTTTCTTGACTAGCGAATCCCATAACCATTACATACACTTTGCGCTTCGGAATGAGCTTCACGGAAACTTTATCGCCGATAAGATACATTATTGAATTCTGGGTTATTCACCGAGCGTTCCATTCATTGTTCTTGAAGTTTAAAATCAAGGCGGACAGTATCAGTGTGATGCGTCGTTATTGTTTTCACAAGAAAATAGTTTCCCTTTTAGTTCGATGCCGTCTGCTATACTTTAATGAGAAATTAAAGAAAAACACGCGGAACGTTCAAATGTCATAAGTACCTATGAAAGTCTGATAGATGTTGTGCTTTGAATGTGGAAGCGTAGACCTAAATATCGATTTACAATTTCATTAGTATTGAGTTTTTAAATATTTTATTTTCATTGACAATTAAAGAATTCTTGGATTCAATTTTCTTTTCATTTTTGGGGTTTCGTAGACTCGGATCGAAACCCTTATACTTTCGGTTGGGTGTCCGCCTGTCCGTCGTATTCGGACTTATATTTCTGGGACTCAGTGTGTTATTATCAATCTATTAAAACACTCAAGTTTTCACAGTAGCAGTTTTAAATCAAAATATAAAATTTTAATATTTTAGATGATAGCGGGTGTCTAATTTATACGGGCCCCTTTTAATATTGAGAACCCAGTTTTTTATGTCTTATTTCGACTCTCGTTTTCAACCCGAACACATTTACACACGCTTTTGAAACCCACATATTCAATTTGTTATCTTAAAATAAATCTTGTGAATTAGGGTAAACATAATCCGCTTATTGACACCCCTGCTTTCAATAAATAGTCTTCCTGCACCGAGAATTGAGCAATTCCTAGATATGTAAATCGGCGCTTGATATCAAAGTCGAGCATAAAATTAGCAAAAAATGTGGTCCTTTTAGAAGCCGGCGCCTTAGGTACTCGAACCATTCTCGCTACCAGGACAGTTCTATACATAGAGACATTTGAAGAATTGGCGATAAAACCTACAGAGAATTCATTCATTCATTCATTCATTCGCCTCTGTTCTTCCTCGTCTTCTGTGCTCCCTCTTTCGCCTAACTCAAGAAAAAGAAAAAAGAAGTAATAGGGAGAGGAGGGAGAGAGAAAAAATCGGGTTAGCAGCGGGCCAAATTTTTTTTATTCGCTTCATTTATTTAGTGGAAAAAAGTTTCGAGAAGCAGAGTCGACCTGTATCTGATATTTGAATGCGTTTTTTTATACGAGGCTTTACTTTGTGTGACCATACCCGCCACATGTTTTGACGAAGCTACGCCGTTTCCAAAATGAATTAGCATAAATTTCAAACCAACGACATATTCCACTTCTTTAATCTCTTCCCACTTTTGCCTTTGTGGATACAGTTCGGTGATAAAGAATTCATAACTGCAATTCTCGTTTGAAATTTTCTGAGTTGCTTTCCGTGTTTCTGGATTTCTTCTTGAGAATTTAGGTACCTGACTCGAATTTTTTAAAAAGATTTACAGATTTTATAGACTCCTCGTATAATAGTTTGATTAAAAAAATAGAGTAACAATTGTTTTTGAAAAAGTACTTCAACTCTACCCACCTGGTTTGGAAATTTGGTTTAAAATTCTGTATATCATAGAGTGACAGTTATGTTAATAAGTTAAAAATTTGATATTTTCGTAATTGAATTCATGTAGATATTATTCAGCATCAATTTAATATTTTTATTATTCAATATTAAGTTAAATTCATTTCAGCTAAAATTAATTTCCTAAGTTTTAGAGTTTCTAATATTTTCCCATAATGTTAATTGTTTGTTAATATAATTTATTTATAATAATTATCATTGAAGGTAAATCATTTTTTTTATTTCACACACGCCTGCGCATTAAATTCAAGCCTCACTGAGCATAGGCACTGTTTATAGCTCGAGTTTATAGGAAATCTTTTTCAATTTGAACTTTTATAAACCGAACAGAAGACTTTAACCGATTTCAAAAAATGTATACATCTTTCGGATACTAAACCACAACTTTTTTTCTCGGCTCAAATGATTCGATCACTTTCAGAATTTGCATTACACCTTTGCAGATAGCACTTTAGTTTAGCAATTTTGGCTTCTGCAGGAATGCAAAAGAAAATTCTAAATTATATCTTGTTTGAATTATTTGACAGAAAATGTAAAAGAATCAAAATTTCTGGTTATAGTAATTTTCGAAACGTATAATTTTTTCCTGATTGAACAAAAATTTAATTCGAAAGAAGTTCAACCTAAAAGGAATCTAATTTGTGAACTAACGGTTCTATTATAGTTTTATTTTGAAAAAGCGATTTCTCTCGTCAGGATAAAATTGCAAAAAAAACGTGTTTGCAAGATGTTACAGATCACAGGGATTTGCATCACGCTTATTATGAATATAAACAACGAAGTAGTTTAGAATTAAATGATAATTATTGCTGCTAATATTTTTTTAAAGCTAATTAAAAATATATACCACTCTGGAAACACCAGTTCTCGTAAGATCACTGAAGTTAAGCATTGTTGGGCGCGGTTAGTACTTGGATGGGTGACCATCCAGGAATACTGCGTTGCTGTTGGCCCGTCGTGGGTGTGGTGGGCCCACATTGGTAGTAAATATCCACCTAGAAACACTACCCGAATCGGGTAGTGAGGCAATGAACTTTTGAGTTCAAACTGCTAATCAATTTTTTTTTTTTTTTTATAAGCGAGCAGGTAAATTTATCAATGGAATTATTATTTACTCAAGATTATCAGTCAATGTAGCAAACTCACTATTACTAATTATTTTCAATCACTCTATCAAGATTTGAATTACTAGGCCACGCATTTCATGCTACTTGGAAATGTTGTAAAAACTACGTCTCAGCGCTTTTGCAATTTTGTTCAAGTTGCTTGTTCGAAAGCAAGCAAGTGTCGTAAATTTTTCTAAATTTACAAAATAAACATTAGTACATATTTTACTGTAAAAAAATGTTTTCATGTTAATAACTTAATATCTTTTTAGTTTAAAAATGAATACAAAAAGAAACATTGTAGTCCAAGCGGTACGCTTAGATTTTACTTTAATTTTTAAAAAGCATGAAATTTGTTCAACACCTAAGAGAACGGATACTAGGATTTTCATCAAAATTACTAAGAATAGCTGAAATTCTTCAGATGATTTGACATGGAATTGCTCATATATGCATATATTTCGAAAACGGGAGGAAATATTGAAAAGTGGGAGAGGAACCTTTTGCAAAGCGTTTAAAGAGGAAAAACTTTGCTGTGTAAACTCTTTTCATGTCTTGCGTATTTTTGGAAGAAAATGAGAATATTTGATTTTCAGAAAAATCACCGCCATTTTTTTAATTCTAAACATTTTTTTAATTTTTTTCGGTATTCGGAAGACTGTTAAATTCCTCACCAGAGGTCTAGAAAGTTTTCTAATGCCAAAAGGAATCTTCACACCAAATATATATATATATATATATATATATATATATCGAGGGTACCACTTGGACTCCTATTGGATGACGATAATATATGGCTGACTGTTGAACAGTGTTGCAAATATTACATCATCATTAACAATCGAGTCACCTACTGACTACTCATCTCTGTAATGGTTTTACCTCAGGTTTTACCCCAAGCCAAATCGAAGACGTAAAGTCAAATGTGATTGATATCGATAAAATAATATCCTAACGCTTATCACGAATAAATCGCCGATCTCCTCCTGAAAGGATATTTCGTTTATTTTCCTTTTTAGGGGAGAAATGTGGTGATTTGAGTGATGCGCTTGAAACATTAAATCTGATTCTTGTTTGACTTATAAACGCAATTTATTTGACACTATGCGATTGATCGTTTCAGATTATCTTTCCCGTCGGGCCACTCATCCTTCTCATTCTACGCTATGGTTTATCTTGTGGTAAGTCATTTATTTTTTGAACACCTTGTAGATATTGTACTGATAGCTGATTGCGAACACTGACTGGCCACATATGACGATACGACACCAAGACTGAACTATTAAATATTAATTTAATAAGAATTTCATTCAATCTCCCTATTGAAAAAATGCTCGAGGAAATCCGCGTATTATTTTCATATGAAGAAAACGCGTTTTCCTCGTTCGAAAATAACAGGACGATTTTTTCAAAAGGACTCTTCTTATTTTTCATACTTAAAAAAAATTAATAGAATTTGCCTAAATCGCCACGTTTGTCACGGGTGATTGTTTTTTTGCATCCTTTGATTCCCAGTCAGAGGAAGGTTTATTAGTCAGATTTGCATACTTATTCGCAATCAGACTGAAAGAACCTTGGAAGAAGTGCTCAATGAATTTAGAACCAGATTTCTCGAGTATTCACCAGCAGCTGTTTCACTTCTTCGAAATTGAATGTAAAAAAGAAACTATAGAGATTACAAATATTTTATTTTTAGATTTGATCTATATTGATTTTTTGACCAAATTACGGGATTTTCAAAATATGAAACAAGAAATAAATGAAAGGTTTTCGCCGCATGAAAATGGAATTTGCAGCAATTTTCGTAATCATTTTCGTAATCAGCGTGACAAAATACATGGGTATACGGAGTTTTAAATTAATCTGGGGTATGCAATTTTCGGAGGTTTATCCCTGGCTATGGCCATACTTGTATATTTTAAGAATATTTATCCTATATTCCTACCTACCTTATACCTATATACCCATATGCACACTACTATTCTCCAACCGAGCAAGTCACGCCTACCCCGAAAGGGAAATGGCTTAATGGTATAATAATAATAATAATAATATGCTTTTTTCGGACGCCGTGGAGCAGCGAAATCATGTCAACCAGGCGAGGGTTATTTTTCCGAGACTTATCTTTTGAGATACCACCGCGCCCCCTATTTTGTCAATTTAATTGTATATCCATGTGTTTTTTATCTTTATACTTGTAAAAATATGTAGAAAAACTTCCGATCAAATAAACTTATATTATCTTTTTTTTTATTGAATTTTGAAAAACGTTTAAAAACGCCTAGCCAAACTATAAAACCCCGTTAAAATGTTTACAACGATGCCATGCATTAATCTTTCATGATTTTGACGTCGAAAGCCCTCTTATGGTGATTGTCATCTTTTTTTTATTTGCATGATTGTAATCTGGCAACGTGGCACTAGATAGTACCATATGGTTCTACACATTTTTCTTGTACATATTTTGTTGGCTGAGTCTAAACGTGCGGACAGTCCGTAAGTTTATGTAAGTTCATAATAACCCAGTCGAGTCTAAACGTACGGTCCTGGACACTACCTATTTTATTTCACAAATTTGACCATTTGAGAGACTCTTTTTTAGAATAAGATTCAAATTACGCGAAGAGATTGCATTGAACTATCTTTTGGTGTCATTAAATTATTTTTGTTTAAAAAGTGAGATAGCGTGCCCTATGGTTCTAGGGTGTCGACATGAGGTTTCATAAAATGCTACAGACTTTCATAAATTAGTTTTAATTTTCCTTTTTTTTCCAGTTGTACCTAGAATTAAGGTTCACGTGGAAAGGTAGTAAATTATTGAAGAACGTCCTTCAATTTATCTGTTTATTATTGGCTTGGTTCACGGCGTTGACGAGGGTTTCAAACTACAAACACCATTGGAGCGATGTTCTAGCAGGTTCCGTTCTTGGAAGTGTCGTCGCAGTTATCGTGGTAAGAAGCCTCATAATACATGTTTTTTGCTTAAGCAGAAAATATTTCATCAAATGCTTTTACGTTCTGAACAAGACATTCAAATCTTTTGTCATTTTTTAATAATAGTATTTGTTTTTAGATTTATTTACAACCCTGCTAAACATCTCCATTTAATAAACTATACATGGGAACTCGTGTGGGTATACCTACATGGAATCCTAATACATTGATTCCTTTCTTTATATTTTTTATGTGAAATATCATTAAAAAAATGAATTTTTCAGCTTTGCGTATGGCTAAAGCAAAATATATTATTCCATTTAACGTACAATTTTTGCTGTCGGTGCGTGGTTCTGTATTCTAGTGCTATTTTTCAGGAATTTATAATCTTTCAAATAGTTTGAAAAATATTATGTTATATCTTATCATAAAAAGTTGAAGTTTTCTTAGTTTTCGAGAAATAATTAAGAATGTACGCCGTGACATGGCGTGCCCAGCGCCCGAGAGAACATGGTTTTTCATATCGTGTGCATTGTCTCGGCGTACGTTTTTAATAATTTATGTAACACTAAGGCAGATGTCATTTTTATAATTGTAGGGCTTTTAGAGCATATATCGTAAGCTGTATATAAAAAATTTAAAGTAAATCAAAAATGGATTTTTTTCCAAAATTTAGTTCAAAAATTTGTTTTTGAAAAATACGAAAATGTTTGAATTTTTTTTGTTCAAAAAATATTTCTTCAAAACCACGTTTTATTATGAAGAATTAAAAAAAAAAGACATCTTGATATCATTAAAATCATCAAAGTTATAAAAATTCAAAGAAAAAGGACCAAGAAATGGAATTGCTCGTACTTGCCCAAGTTTCTGCATCTTATATGTTTTTGGTGGGATTTGAAATGGTTCGAAATGAGAAAAGTTCGATAATGAATGTTTTCTTTGAATGTTTCAATATGTAGTTTAATTTTGAATACTTCAAAAAACAATTAGAAATTTGAAATAATACATTTTAATAAGCGAGCTATTTTTGGTTAGGTTTTATTTATTACTGCGAGTAGAAATCTCTTATACTTTAAGACATTTAAAGAAATTGATTCTACACCCTCGAAAATTGTTTTCAGGCGGTGAACGTGGCAGACCTCTTCAAGGATAGAAGAACCACCACATCGGAGAAGCTGCACCCGGCTGCATACGATGTTGATGATGAAACACAGGTGAATAATGGTACACCTAATCGCGTCTGTTGACCTAACGAGCTCGCTCTCCGCTTGTTGCCAGTAGCACAATCGTGATGTACTTTCTGATCAGTCTCGTGATCAGAAGCTTGAAAACATTTCGATTTCTCAGTGACTCATCGATGCCACTGGCTATTTTTAAAAATCCACCATCGATACCAATCGTGGTGGAATTGGCGAACGTTTCAGGATACCAACTTTACATCTATCAGGGGAACACATCTACTCGACACATTGCTATTGCATGTCGAGGGATCGTTGGTGCTTTTGCTCGTGCTTTGTACTCTTGTGTTCCGCTACCTTCTGGGCGTTGCCTGTTTTACTCTGTACACGCGTTATGAACGATGAAAGTATTAAGTTTATGCAGCGACGATATAACGAAAAGTGGAGGGTGATGGTGGGGACTGTGATTTTTATTCTTTAAGATAATTTGTCCATTCTATTAGATCCACGGAGAACATATTACTGCCGACATTTCGACTTTACGGATTTAAGTTCAGTTTGCTTATCGTCAATTTTCATCAATTTCAATATGAGGCCTTTTTGGGCACAAAAAAGATGAATGCGCTAACCGCTACCCTAATAGCACGGAACGTTTCAGGAACACGCGTGGAACGTCCCGCGGGCACCTTGGGAACGTTCCAGCCACGTCCCACTGGGACCTCAATCGGACTTTTCGTTATTGTTGTTATTAAAAATAAATATCGCGTAAACCGTAGGAGATATGTAAAAATCGATGTCAGTTTATGATATGAATGTCATATTATAGTGTAATATGTGCGGTACTCAAAACTCATAAATGACATCCATTTTTACCTATCTCTTACGGATTACGAGATATTTGTTGTTAAAAATAACAATAACGGTAAGTCCTCGTGACGTTCCAGACACGTTCCTGGAACGTTCCGGTCTATTATTGAGGTAGATGCTATTTTCAATCATATCATGGAAAACCCTACTGAATTGAAAAAATCGAGTTTTTATATTTAACGCGGGGATCCGAACGAAATTGCGGGGCATTTTATATTTACCAATTATTTAAGTAATTTTAACATAACCTTAAAACTATACTAATTATGAAAAAATAATCAAAAGTAATAAGGCTCTGCGGATGTACAATGTCAAAATTGTGTTTCGTCAAAGTTTTATGTCGAAACAAGCAAGGAGAACCTAACGAAAGTTTCATTGCGTTTCTTACCGTTATTTTCTATGTAAAACATAATTGCAACATAATTTTGACATAATGGCTCTGTAGTCTCATTATCTTTCGATAATTTTTCATACTGAGCTTACTTTTTAGTCAAATTATTTTTAATTTGTAGAAATAATTGACAAATATCGAAAAAACGCCCTTAATTTCGTTCAGATTCCTGATTTAACGAATATACGTTATCTTGAAAGATACCTTATCGTATTAATTTATTTTTAATTAATCATTTTATATATTATAATAGTAATTTTATTATCTATACCTCAGAATATTTATTTTTTTGTTGTTAAAAAATTGAATTCTTGAGGGTCGATCACTTCATCTTCATTCTTTAATTCTCTTTGTATTTATTCTTTATATTTTTATTATCAATCTCTCGTTATTCGTCCATGAAAACAGTAAAATTGTAAATATCACTACTTAGAGTTGATCATTTATGATGATGAATACGTAAGCAACAATACAATATTGTATTTTTGATTGCGATTTTGGCGCACCTGTGCTTCGCCCTTAGAGATATAAAAATTAGATACTTTTTAAAATTAAACGATTTTCCATCGTACCGTCGAACAGGTGAGGAAAAGAATGCTCGAAATGAATTATTTACTTCGAAATATGTAATTGTAAATTGCTGTAGACCTGGTTTATGTTCTGAGACGAAATGCATAATATGTGCGCTTTATTTGTTGTTATTTTCAGTAGAAGTATTGTATTTGAACATATTCGTCAATCATCGACATTTCGTAGTCAATTTGACTTTCAACCAGCGTGTTGGCTTGCTTAGAGGACATAAATCAGTTTCAGAAATATATTTACACCCACGTATTCTTACGTGGCATTTAGAAGTATCATCGTATTTATTTAACGGAATATTAATACTTTATTATTTAATATTCTGATCTTTTGTGATCAGAAACGTAATTTTCGATATACACTCCAGAAAAACAGAAACGGTCTGCACTGTTTTGTCGATTCTTTAAGTTTTTAGCAGTACAAATATGTAATAATGGCAATAAAAGGTTGTAACAACCATTGCGAATCTGATGTAAATTTTGGAGATGTACAATTTTTACAGAGGACTGTAAAAGGAATGATTGTAGTTTAAAATGTGTTGTAAAATTTTCCCTTGTCTCCTTTAGAAAATTAAGTTTATAGCTTCAGCTTTTCTTAATCTTTGTTCGTCATTATAGATTTTTATTCTATAAAATAATTTAAATTGCCTTATAATCACGAAAAAGTTTATAATATTTTTATTACTTATCAAATATTATTGATTTACCTTCTAGGGTGAGTTCAGCCCTTTGCGATCATCGGAACCGCCCAGCTATGGCGGAATTAATGGTACTGGAGGTGACGGACCTTTGACTTGACAATAGATTAATTATAAGAACATTTAATATATGATTTGAAAATACAAAAACTGAATTTTTTTTGGTGGGCACAGTTGCGTTACGCGCTTCAAGCGCAGCGCGCGACTAGGGGGCGCACATTTTTGAACCTCACGCTACGCGCTCGAATATGTGTTCCTCGTATTTGACATGTTTTTTCGATTGTTTTATTATTTATGCATACACGAATTAAACTTTAGCAAAGATATCTCTTTTATACCCCAGATTTTCTAAGAATATAGATGCTTAATTGTATACGACTCTGTGTAACAGTCTGTAAAGATAAAAGTTCTTAAAAAGCTCTGTTAGCTTCAAGGCACACGTTCTCAGCACGATACGTGCGCTTCGCGCTTGATTTTCGACAGGCATTTTGTATGTTTACTGCATGCGATGCTTAGGCCATAAACTTGCAAGCAACCTAGATTATATATGAAAAATGTATTAAAACTTTATTATATCATTTATGAAAACCGTTAATATTTAATTAATAATATTATACCTCGGTCCGGGAATCCGTACATAGAATTTTTTTTAGAAATTTTAAAAAGCTGCAATTCATCCCTTGGACTTTTGTCCATATATCGCGTTGTTTCTTTGAAAATTGGAATTTTTTTGTGATAGAATTTTCAACGGTTAAAACCAAAACAACGAGTTCTATCAAAAAATGGTTAAAAGAAAATGTGTGGGTCTTTTGAAACACTACAATTCCTCTTCAAGACATTTTTATGTATTTTGCGTCGCTTGGCTCAAAATTGGAATTTTCTCTTTTTTCATAGTATTTTCGCCGGATAAAACCAGAACCGTTGGTCTAAGAAGGCTGGTTAAAGAACTACTCATTCTTCATTTTAGGGCCATAAAAAAGTTTGCCAAAGCCCGATTTGATCTGAAAATAGGGAGATTTTGCATATCATTTTCCGAGCATACGGTAAACGCTAAACGATACGCTAACGAGCGTCGGATAGCGGAAAACGTTAACGCTAAGCTCGTAGAGCATGCTCAGAAACGTCATCACGTGACTTTAGCGTTTACCGTGTGCTACGGAACGATATGCAAAATCTCCCTTTATAAACGTAGATGCGGTACGGGGTGTCAGAGTGGGGGAACTATATATACGGGCATATCCACGTAAAGTGTCATTTTCCCAACAAAAAAAATCCGCCCGCTTCGCGGGCACATTCTCATAGCGCGCTTCGCGCGCGGCTCGCTTCGCTCGCAAGTTTCAGCGCGCCTAGGGCGCGCACCTGTTGGATCTCGCGCTTCGCGCTCGATTATATGTTTATCTCGCGCTTCGCGCTCGATAATGTATTCACCTCGCGCTGCGCGCTCGGACACATTTGTCGTCTAGGTTTTCACACTTCGTGTCCTCGCTAGTGCACGCTTCGCGGGCTAATACTCTGTTAAAGCTTCATCGTTATGACCTGCTTTTTATGTAAAACTGACATAATTAAACCAAAAGCAGGTCATAACGATGAAGCTT